>QRFJ01000721.1:115108-264543 GCA_006176705.1 Cocos nucifera | reverse complement strand
GGTAGCCAGGAGAGAGAGGATCTATGGAAGGCAATGGAAGGAGAGAGGAGAGAGCTATGTGGTGCAGGCAAGGGGTGAACCTCTTAAAGCTAGGCAAGATAGGGTTTATATAGGACCCTACTTTTCCTTTAAGAGCCATATTCCAGAGGTAAGCTAACATTCGATCTCAACCATTACCTCTTAGACTCTCTCGATCCATCCAAAGAACTCCCGCATCTACAATGGAGTAATATTTACAATTTGTCTTTTCTGGATCAGTCTGAATTCTTGAACATTTTCAAATGCCTTGTTGTGTCATCATAAAGATACCACATATCCATAACATAGATAATATCATTGAAAAGGTTATGAAGTATGTACTAATGCCTCTAGCCAGCACACCAAATGGGCCACACACATCCTGTATTACTGGGGCAAGAAGATCCATTACCCTTTTCTCCATGTCCTACAAAAGAAGCTTTAGTCATTTTGCCATGAAGACAGGATTCAATAAATTGATATGACTCGAAAGTAATGGACTCAATAGCCCAATTTTCCCAATTTTAATCATCCTATCTTCTGCTATATGACCTAATCTCAGGTGCCATAGATATCTATCATTTGGACTATCCTAGGTCTTTAATTTATGGCATTCACATTTTGCTCGAAAGTTAGAAATAGATACATCAATATGTAGCTGATAAAGACCATTAATAAGGAAACCATTTGCAATTTTATTTCTTTCATAAAGAATGTTACAATGGTCCTTAAAGAAGGTAATCACATAGCCTTCTTGTGCTAAGCATGAAATAGAAATCAAATTCCTGCTAGCTGCAGGCACATAATAACAGTCTTTCAAAACTAAGTCTAAACCTAGATGGATAATCGAAGAGGGTATGTTCCCACGGCTACTGCAGCAACTCTTGCTCCATTACCGATCATAGGATCATGTCTCCATCCCTCAACCTCCTGCTATCCTCAAGATCCTGCATGGAAGTGCACAGATGAGCACTAGAACCAGAGTCAAGAGCACCCAACTGGATGCAGAAGAAACCGTAAGGTTAGACTCAATAACGAGCATACCTCCAGAAGGACCTTCCTTCTTGTTCTTTAGGGTGGCCAGGTAAGTAGGGCAGTTTCGCTTCCAATGGCCATCGCTGTTGTAATGAAAACACTTTCCTTTGACATCGGCCTTTTTCTTCAATTCTGCCTTCTTCTTCTTTGTTCCTTCCACATTCTGCTTTTTTGCAGACTTTTTCACAGACTTCTTTTTCTTTCCATAGAACTTTCTTTTGGAAGAAGTCCATTTCATAGGCAAGAACTGAGCCTTTAGAACCTTTCATAGAAAGCTCAGTGGTAACCAGCATATTCATTAAGTTCGGCCAAAGGAATTTTGAAGTTTATGCATATGGTAAGTTCATGATGAATTGCCCATATGCATCAGTCAAGGAATTGCAGAATTAATATCATTCTGCAGATCCAAGTCCAACTTCACACTTTGAGCTTCTCAAGCTCTTTCAAGTTCCTTGATCATCATTCAGATAAATGATCTTGGACTGACTGCCCATCACGCATCTTAGCCTTAAAACAGTTCATTTCGTGACTTGATATTTGGCTGTGCGACTCTGTTCACCAAACATCTCCTGTAGGTGAGCCAACATTTGGTGAGCAGTCCTTGATATCTTCATGTTGGCGCTGGAAGCTCATCAGACATCGAGCCCAACATGTAAGTATCTGAGTCTTATTATCATCGTCTGTCTATCCATTTTATGAAAGAGACGCTCTCTGTTCAAGCGGATGGATGGAGCTGGTAAGGTGGAGAGGGTCCTGGTCCTAGTACATGGAGTTAACTTCTCGAAACCCAAAAATGATTTTGATAGTTTTCTGAGCCAATCCTTGTAATTTGGGTCCAGTCAGTCTATGGGTGTCCAGGATTCGTGCAAGTGGGTTGGATGTAGATATTTTTTCGTAGAGAGTCAAAGTTTCTAGTTAGATATTGTAATTAACACTTAACTAATTTATTTAAAAATTTTATTTTTAAACAAATTAGCTTCCACTATTTTCTTGGATCCCTATACTTCCTCTATAGAGATGCGAAAATCTTCATGATTACTGATTTCTAGTAGATGGTGCGGTCCCACCAACTGACTCATCACCTCACCTAATAGTTATTGATGATGGGTTAGCCAATGAGTGAACAACTCTTGCTCAATGATTCTCTAATCATGATGCATCCAAACTTGATCTCTAATTCATGAATCTCACCATGTCTGAAATATTGATCCACTCCTTAGTTAAGTCAGACCTACCATTTGTATAGATTGGATTCCTAATTGAGTCTCTCACTGTATCTAGAATATTAAGCCTAATTCATCCTCCAACCCATAGCATCCAATGCCTAATAGACATGGTTGCATCTTTCTCGTGCAACTGAGCCACTGTAATCAGCTGAGAACAATCAACCCCAAGAAGGGCCGCACATCTACAATGGTGGAAGACCTTAGACTTAATCTTTTCTTAGGAAGATTTGATTTAGGTCTCATTAAACTAGACTTGACATAGTCATAACCATTATGATTAACCTAGTGGCATGGGTTAGCTCGGATTATTGACCACCTCAGATCAGAACTGAGTCAACTAACATGACTAGGTAAGTGAGACTGGTGCAAGGGATATGCCATTAACTCGATAAGAATGTATTCGAGTCGAGTAGCTCCCAATTAAAAATCAATCAATCGTATCTGCCAAACTTACCTCGGATACCAAATTGTTGAGCCAGAACCAATCGAGTTAGCCTACAATCCAGACTCTAACCACTAAGCCTAATTAGGTCTTAGCTTGATCGATCACTTACGTGACTCGATCTTGACCCAGACTTAATCCTATTAGGCTAATCAATTTAAGCATTGTTGATTCCATCTAACCAACTCTTGATTCGGTTTGATCAATCGCTAGACCTAATTAAGCTACCCAAGCCTAAACCTAATTTTATGAACATGTCTTAGATCTAAAAATTCTCAATTTTAGACCTAATATGTTTCATAATCTTAATTCTTAATTAAGTTTAGGGTTCAAAAATAAAACATGCAAATAAGATCTTAGGGTTTCAGGATCTAAGATTTTGCAGAAAGTAAATTTTCAATTTCTGATTAAGGATGAACGCATAGCACCCCTACACATCATAAGAACATCCCATCGAATGGAAGGAGAGGGTCTTTAAACCTACTTTATTTTTATGATTTGATGGTCAAGGGGAATACCTTAATCAGAAATACAACTAATCTACAAAAACTAATTAGATCTAAGCATATATCTCATATAAAAATTGATCTAATTAAAGCATATTTTGTATACATCATATCATGCATGTTTTTCAAAACTAAATTATCTCATAATCATCTAAAAAATTAAATTTAAATTTGATCTTATCAAATAAAATTTAATCTAGATCCTATTGTAGAACTATTCTACAACTAGTCTAAACATGCAACTATCATATCTCATATGAATAAATTAAATTAAATTTATTTTCTATTTTTAGATATAATTATAATATTTATAAGATTATAAAATAGTAAATAAATAGATCAAAAAATTATATTTAATTAAATAAAAATTATGATTATACTAGACTATACATAGAACAATTCTATTCATAGTCTAGTTATGTATCTCATATATATTAGATCTAAATTAATTAATTTTAATTTTATAATTTTTTAATTTTAGATCTAATTATATCTCATGTGATATCTAAATTACTAATTTATTAAATTAAATTAGATCTAAATAAATTTTATAAGAACCTGGCCCTGATACCAGTTGAAGGAAAATCCTGATTTCTCGGATCAGGTTCGTTCAAATCTGATTAGATCAAGAGGCATATTTCAAAAATTTTCTCTTAGATTCAAATTAGATCTAATATTTTCTAGATCTAATTTTTTGATCTAATAAATAAAAATATTAAATTAAATTAAATCTAAATTAGTTTTACCTTGATATGGATAATCCGATTACCCATTGATGATCTTGCTGATTGCCTGAGGTTCTGGATCTAGCCACGCAAGCACCTGGCCTCTACCGATATTCACTCAGGTTAGATTTGGAGATCTTCTTTTTCTCTTTTTTTTCTCCAAAAATTAGATCTGGATCTGATTTGGAGAATCTTCAAAACTCTTTTCGAAGATCAGTAGTCGTCTCTGCAGCAGTGCTGCCTTTTTCCTTTCTTGTCAGCCTTTTTTTGCTTGAATCGTACTAATCTAAAGCCCAACTATCCTTAGGCATGGAGAGGAGAGAGATGGCCTGAAGGTGGCATGGATAAATGGGAGGGACAGCCTTGGGGCATGGCTAGGAGAGGAGTCTCTGAAAAGTGGGCATAGATAGATCTTTATATAGACCCTGCTGCACCATGCAGTGCCACCTTACCCCAGCCAATCATGTTACTTCATTTAATCAGATCTAAATCTGATTGGTGGGATGATATCATCTAATCCAATCAGATGAGAGATGCACAGATTCATCCTAAGGTGGTGCCTAAGACTGGTCAAAGTCTATAGGTGAAGATCACCTAGTTTGAATCCAAGAAGCAACCTGGAGTCCCATCTGTATGGGACTCCAGGCATCCCTATCTATGGGCGCATGCCATCCTAGGTGTGCACCCCTTTTTTTAAGTTCTAGGGAGGGGATAAGCCCCTATCTGCTCTCCAATAAGTGCATGACACATGGGCAGATGTTCAAGGGTCAAAGGTCAATGTTTAACCAAAGTCGAAGGACAAGAATTAGCAGATGACGAAAAATGATAGGTGTTATCTTAAATTTATCTCATAAATTAAGACAACCCTTTTTCTGATCTAGACAAGCTCCAGTTAGACCAGGTAAAGGTACCTAAGTGAGCACAAACTCATTTGGCTCAGTCAAGACAACTTTTAATGATAGAAAAAGGAGAATGTTAGGTTCAATCATGTGCTAGCACGATTTCCTTAAACCTAATTGAGTCTAATTCAAATCAATTGAACTAGGTTAGTTCAATTGATGATATCCAGACCCAAACTCTTATTTGTGTGACCCAGTTAGGTTCAGTTCTATATGGTAATAGGATATGTCATGATCTTCATCATCGACATCATCGAAACTCCTTCCGATGGATCAGAACTCTTCTGATTCAGACAACTAGAATGATCGATCATCTAAATCATTCTAATTGCTCTCAAAATCTACCAGTGACAACTAGCAGTATATGGCGGCAATCCATCAAAACTAAAAATGAACCTCTCGATGTAGCTACTTGTGTGATTAAGTTCTTCTATCTTAAGCCCCGATCAGATTAGGGTTAAGGTGGACTCATCAAACCCTAATTTCTATCATATGATTTAATCATTCGATTCAAGTCCGATGTGAAAACCTTAATAGAAACTCTTTCTATTATTTCACTCTTTGCAATGGCCATGGGCTTATGGACTTGATCTCATGATCATCATAGGGCTGCTCCTCATCGATCGAGGTAGATAGATTCCATCATGATGCAATCCAATTCCTATAATGAACATGCTATAGCCAACATACACCTCAGGATTCCACATGGCTAGAAGACCGAGTCATGGTGTAGTCAAATTATAACACCCTCAAGGTGAACTACTAATGCACCTCAGGTCAAAGAATCAGACACACCACTGTAGCTTCGAGTTAGTCATCGATGAGAAGGTAGACTTCCTTGTGACTACTCGAGATGGTCACGCTTAGTGCCCTCATTCTCTAATGAGTACCTATACTCTCACTCTGATGTTTCTACACTATAGACTCAAGACTCATCTACTATAAAGAAGCAATTATGCACTAACCTTTCGGATCAATCACCATCCTCATGATGATCCTACGGTCAGGAGTTTTTTATGCATTAATAATGAAAATTCTTATCTTAAATTTTCAACTTTTGAAAATAAAAATTATCATTACCATTAACTTAAGGGATGTATCACAAATACTAAATATACATATATGATAGAAAATAACCCATTTTATTATTTATAGTCAAAAATTATAATTTTGCCCCTAGAAGTGTATTATAAGTGTTAGCCAATTCTGGCTTCTAGGGCACACATATCTAATACTTGGATTGACTATCCATCATGCATTTTAGCCTTAAACAGTCATTTAGTGATCTGATATTTAGCTGCATGACTATGTTCATCAAACAACTCTTGCAGGTGAGCCAACATTTGGTGGATAGTCTTGATATCTTCATGTCAGTGCTGAAGCTTATCTGACATTGAGCCCAACATGTAGTATCTGATCTTATTATCTTCATCCATCCATTTGTTAAGAGACATTCTCTATTCAGTGGACAAATGGACTGGTAAGATGGGAGGATCCTAGTCTAATACATGAGTTAACTTCTTGGAACGCAATACGATTTTGAAGTTTTGAAGCTAATCCTTATAATTGGATCCGATCGATCTATGGGTGTCCAGGATATGGGCTAGTGGGTTGGATGCAGATATTTTTCTTTTTCTATAGAGAGTCAAAGTTTCTAGTTAGATTTTGTAATTAAAACTTGAATAATTTATTTAAAAATTTAATTTTTAAACAAATTAGCTTTCATTATTTTCTCAGATCGCTATACTCTCTCTGTAGAGATGTAAAAATCTCTACGATTAATGATTTCTAGTGGATGGTGCAGTCCCACCAATTGACTCATCACCTCACCTAACAGTTATTGATGATGGGTTAGCCAATGAGTGAACAACTCTTGTCCAATGATTCTCTAATCATGGTGCACCCAAGCTTGGCCTATAATTCATGAATCTCACCGTGTCCGAAATATTGATCCACTCCTTAGTTAAGTCAGACCCACCATTTGCATAGATTGGATTTCTAATTAGATCTCTCACCGTATCTGAAATATTGAGCCCAATCCATCCTCCATCTCGTAGCATCCAATGCCTAATAGACATGGTTGCATCTTTTCAATGCAACTGAACCACTATGATCAGTCGAGAACAATCAACCCTAGAAAAGGCCCGCATATCTACAATGGTGAAAGACCTTAGACTTAATCTTTTCTTAAGAAGATTTGATTTAGATCTCTTTAATTTGAACTTGACATAGTCATAACCATTATGACTAATCTAGTGGCATGGGTTAGCTCGAATTATTAGCCACCTCATATCAGGACTGAGCTAACAAATATGGCTAGATAAGTGAGATCGATGGAAGGAATATGCCATTAACTCGACAAGAATGCATTCGAGTCGAGTAGCTCCCAATTAAAAATCAGTCGATCGTATCTGCCAAACTTATCTTAGACACCAAATTATTGAACCAGAATCAATTGGATTAGCCTACAATTCAGACTCTAACCACTGAGCTTGGTTAGGTCTTAACTTGATCAATCACTCATGTGATTTGATCTTGACCCAGACTTAATCCTATTAGGCTGGTCAATTTAAGCACTCTTGATCCCATCTAACCGACTCTTGATTCGATTTGATTAACCGCTAGACCTAATTAAGCTACCCAAGCCCGAACCCAATTTTAGACCTAATATATTTCATAATATTAATTCTTAATTAAGTATAGGGTTCATAAATAAAATACGTAAGTAAAATCCTAGGATTTCAAGATCTAGGATTTTGTAGAAAATAAGATTTTTGATTTTTGATTAAGAACGAACACGCGGCACCCCTACACATCACAAGAACACCCCATCGAATGGGAGGAGAGGGCCTTTAATCTCTACTTTATTCTTATGACTGGACGGCAAAGGGGTTCCTTAATCAGAAATATAATGAATCTACAAAACTAGTTAGATCTACATATATATCACATATATAAAATTGATCGAACTTAAAAATATGTTTTGCATACATCTCATGTATCATATCATCATGTTTTTAGATCTAAATTATCTCATAAATATCTAAAAAATAAAATTTATATTTGATCATATCAAATTAAATTTATTCTAGACAACTTTGTAGAACTATTCTATAACTAGTCTAAACATGCACCTATCATATCTCATATGAACAAAATTAAATAAATTTATTTTTTTATTTTTTAGATCTAATTATAATATTTATAATATTAAAAATAATAAATAAATAGATCTAAAATTATAATTAATTAAATTAAAATTATGATTATCCTAGACTACACATAGAATAATTCTATTCCTAGTCAAGTCATGCATCTCATACATCTTAGATCTAGATTATTTAATTTTTTTAATTTTTGATTTTAGATCTAATCACATCTAATGTGACATCTAAAATCATCTAATTATTAGATCAAAATTATATTACAATTAGATATAAATAATTATGGAACCTAGCTCTTATACCATTTGAAGGAAAAATCCTATTTTTCGGATCAGGTTCGTTCAGATCTAATTTGATCAAGAGAAATATTTCAAAAAATTTTCTCTTAAATCTAAATCAGATTTGAGACTCTTCAAATTTGATTTTATCAATTTGATAAAATAAAAATAAAATAAAATAAATTAAATCCAACTTAATTATATCTTGTTATGGGTAATCCTTTTACTTTATGATGATCCCGATATTTGCTTAAGGTTCTGGATGTAGCCATGCAAGCGCCTAGCCTCTACTGGTATCCACTCAGGCAGAATATGGAGATCTTCTTCTTCTCAATCTGTACTTCAAAGATCAGATCTGGATCTGATCTTGAAGGTCTTCAAAACATCTTTTGATGATCGGGTGTTGTCTTTTGCAGCAGTGCTGCCTTCTTCTTTCTTGTTGGCTTTCTCTTGCTTGGATCACACTAAACTCGAGCTCAAAGCTTCTTAGGCATGGCGAGGAGAGAGAGGATCTAAAGATGGCATGGAGAGGAAGGGAGAAAAGCCTTATGGCATGGGCAAAGGGTAGAGTATCTAAATCCTAGGCGTAGACAGAATTTATATAGACCCTACCATGCCATGCAGTGCCACATCATCCCGATCAATCATAGCTCTTCATACAATCAAATCTAAATCTAATTAATGGAATGACATCATCTGATCCAATCAGATTAGAGTCCCTCACAAACCTCCTTTGGTGGCACCAAGACTGATCAAAGATGACTCTTTGGCACCACCCAAGTTGAATGCATGAAGCAACTGGAGTCCCATCTATATGGGACTCCAATCCTTATCCACTTTGGGCGCATGCCTCCCTAGGTGTGCGCCCCTTATATTTCTACTATTTAGTATGGGGACAAGGGTCAAAGCTCTCTCCTATGGGTGCATGACACATAGGCAGATGTCTAAGTATCAAAGGTCAACATTTGACCAAAGTCCAAAGACAAGATTTAGCAGGTGATGGAAAAGGGCAGATGTTGTCTCAAATTTATCTTATAAATTAAGACAATCCTTTTCTAACCGGACAAGCTCTAGTCAAACCAAGTAAAGGTTCCTAAGTGGGTCCAAACACATTTGGCTCAGTCGAGATAACTTTTAATGATTGTTGAAAAAGAATATCAAGCTTAATCATGTGCTAGCATGATTTTTTTGAACCTAATTGAATCTTATTCAAATCAATTAAACTGGATTAGTCCAATTGATGATATCCAAATCCAAACTCTTATTTGTGTGATCTAGTTAGGTTCAATTTCATATGGTAATAGGATATATCATGATCTCTATCATTGACATCATCGAAAAACCTTCCGATGGATCAGAACTTTTCTGATTCAGACAACTAGTATGATTGATCATCCAAATCATTCTAATTGCTCCCAAAATCTACCTATGACACTTAGCAGCATATGGTGGCAATCCATCAGAATAAAAAATGAACTCTTGGTGCAGTTATCTGTGTGATTAAGTTCCTCCATCTTAAGCTCTGATCGGATTAAGGTTAAGGTGATCTCGTCAAACCCTAATTTCCATCATATAAATTAATCATTAGATTCAAGTCCAATGTAAAAATACTAATAAAAACTCTTTCTATTATTTTACTCTACCATGACCATGGGCTTATGGACTTGATTCTCATGATCATCATAGGGCTGCTCCTCATCTACCGAGGTAGATAGATCCCCTATTGGTGCAATCCAATTCCTACAATGAACATGCTATAGCCAACATATACCTCAAGATTTTGAATGGCTAAAAGATCACGTTATGGTGTAGTCAAACTATAACACCCTCAAGGTGAACTGCTGATGCACCTCAGATCAAAGAACTAAATACACCACTGCAGCTTCAAGCTAGTCATCGATGAGAAGGTAGACTTTCTTATGACTGCTCAAGGTGGTCACGCTCAATGCCCTCATTCTCTAACGAGTATCTGTACTCTTACTTCGGTATCTCTACATCGTAGACTCAAGTCTCATCTATCCTAAAGAAGTGATCATACACTAATCTTTCGGATCAATCACCATTCTCATGATGATCCTATGGTCGGGAGCATTTTATGAGTTAATAATAAAAATTTATGTCTTAAATTTTCAACTCTTAAAAATATGAACTATTATTACCATTAACTCAAGAAATGTATCATAGACATTTTCAAATACACACTGTGACAAAAAATAATCCATTTTATTATTTATAGTCAAAATTATAGTTTTGCCCTTAGATGTGTATTACAAGTGTTAGCCAATTCTTGCTTCTTGGGCACATATATCTAACAGGATCAACATTGGATGGCGAATATGTAGATGCCTGGTGAAACCCCTACCGAACCTCTAACAAAATTTTGCTGAAGATTTGGGTTTAGCGATTCAAGTATTCCACTATGCCTATTTTAATATGCTATGTTATGAAATATATGATTATAATTTAATAAGGAGGCCCTTCGTTAGGGTTTGATTTTAGGATTATATTAAAATATTTTGAAATCCATGCTTTCACTCTGGTCATCGAACCCTACAGTGGTATTAAAGCCTTGTTAGGTTAAATCATATGATGATTTGCTTATAGTATTATACCATGTTGTTTAATATATATGATCATATTTTATTATTCATGATATGTGTATGATATGCATCATTCTACAAGGTTGCCCTAGCATAGTGGTGGATGTCCACTATATGGTAGATGGTTATTCTAGAATGATTGTATTAATTTATGCATGCTAGTATATTAGTATGTATGGCTATGGTTTGTCATGATTAATGTGATCAATATATGATATGCTTCATATGAATTGTTATGATTATAATTCAAATGCTATTTAATTAGAATATGCAAAGAGACTAGTTAACCTTCATAAAAATTATATTAAGTTGTAGTATAATTAACCAAAAGTAGAACTAGTATGGATGTAATTGATCGATTGGTGTCTAGAAAAATGGTTCATGATTGGTAAAGAAAATATGATTTTTAATTGATTCTGTTCGTTGATCTGGTTAACTTGTTGGTATCTAAGAAAAGCAACCGAGGGACTCCCACCTCTCTCCTACTTACTTGGTCGATTAGAATAATTTAAATCTTGACTGAATGCTTAGTGTTATATTCACTACATGAAGAACTTCCTTCATGCTAGGTCATGACTATGTTAAGAACTATAGTAGGTTTGTTGTGTAAACACAAGGCCTATTATGGAGATTAATATAATACTGTCCTGGTGCATAAAAATGCTTACAGTATTTTTGAATATGCTACTTTGTTATGCAACCACAAGGACAATAATATTCGAATTTGATAGTATAAAAATGAAGGATCTTACTTAATTAAGACATTATAGCTTGTTGTGCAATTATAAGGTTGTTAATATTTTAGAGGCTAGAATAATATTGAGAATTGCATGTGATATAATTGGAAAGAGTTTTCTATTTTTGAACTCATAAAGGTTTGTTGTGCTACCATAAGACCTTTTATGAGAAATTAGGATCTTAACCCCACTAAAAAAACTAATTAGGATTTCAATCATCATAGAAGAGGGCTATGATGTTCGATAAAATAATGGAAGACACAATTAAACTAGAGACCTAATTTAATTATATGTGTCATCATAAGTAGTTTGTTATGTAATGTTATTTATTATGTAGATTAAATTCTATATGACTTCTTTACTATCATTGTGTGGAATATTAGATTCAAATAAACTAACCAATCCCAATTATATGGATTGGTTAAGGAATCCCAAAATAGTTCTCGATCAAGAAAGGATCTCCTATATTCTTAATGCCCCTAACCCTGAGCTAGTAGGGGAGAATACTATCGAGGGAGAGGTAGCCATAGATAAGATGTGGCAAAATAATTTTCTTACTATCAAATGCATCATACTCACCTCTATGAGTAATGCGTTACTGAGGTAGCATGATGGTATGAATAGTTAGTCTATATTGCTCAATCTGAAAGAGCTTTATAATGAATAGAGAAGAATTTCTAGATATGAGATATCTAAGCAATTATTCCATACCAAGATGGCAGAATGTTCATCCATACAAAACCATGTTCTCATGGTAATTGACTTGATCACTTGATTAGGTCAATTAGATTTTATGATGGATGAAAAGTTGAGTCAAGATCTGATCCTGCAATCACTTTTAGAATTATTTTTTTAGTTTGTTGTGAATTATCACATGAACAAATTGAATACTTATTTACCTGAGTTGTTAAATATGCTCAAGACAGCAGAGAGCCATATCAAAAAGGATAAGACTTCACTTCTTCTTGTGGATGAGATCTCCAAGAGGAAGTTAGGCAAGAAGGGTTCAAAAAAGAGGTTGAACCCTAAAGGTGGCATAAGTAAGAGAAAGAAGGGGAAGAAGGCTTCCAGGCAAGTGACCTATTTATACTATCGCAAAGTAGGTCACTATGGTTCTTGTTGCGGTCCACAATGTTCCAGGCATCACCTAGCTCTAATACCATATTGTAGACCCATAATATCGCTCGAACGCCAATCATCCTTGACATCACAAGCACCGATATCATGTTGCAGAAGCTCTTGATCTCTAGCACGAACTTGAAGGAATCAGTGATGTTCTCTATGGACAGCAAACCATCGATCCTCCACCTGGATCTATGATGGGGCGCCTCCCTCCTTAGGCTTAAGGGAGATGCCCCCTTTTCTAGGGCTTCTTCAAGAACCTAGGGTGAAAACTCTAGAAAGAATAGAAGAAGAGAGTTGAGGGAGAAAAGGTCTGTGTTCCACACTCTTAAAACCCCAATACAACCTATGTATTTATACATAGCCATTAGACCCGACCAAAAAACTTTTCTGGCTAACCCAAACATAAAAGCACTCACCGAATTCATGTATACCCATGTCTCCCATGCTCTCATCCTCTGGATCTAGATCCGACCTATACATGAATTAGCCACCTTAAGACCTCTTAAACCAGGCCATAAGACCCCTAAGATCAACCCAGATCCTAGCCCAAAATAGACCCTCGCATAACTCTGCCTGCGCACTGAGCCATCTAAGTTTCACTAGGTCGGCTCAGTTTTAGTTTGAAACTGAGCCGACCCAGTCCTGTGTCGTGCCAGCAGTCCCAAACGTGCAGCTCTCTATATTTTTGTGCTCTGAGATAGCCAACCCAGTTTTGAATTGAGCCGGCTAACCTGCAGAAAATCTTTTTTCTATAGTCTTGATTCCCCGGCTTTGGTTTCTTGCTTCATCTTATGTCTCAGGTCTACGAAGCACCAACCAAGCCCCTGAAATCTTCGAAGCCAATACCCTGACTCCTCCCATGGCCTCCCAAGGCTTGGAATTATCAAAAATCCTCACAATCTCCACCCTGGTGTCTCAAGCCTTGGCAAACCCCTCAACAATGACCTCCTGCATGATCCTGCTATCCCTGTGCATTGGACAGCCCCTATGCCAATCCTGTTCAGCTGTTGTGCACCCTTAAGGCCTTTGAGATGACCGCCTCCACTGCTGAAGACCTATGCTTGTTACTTAGCACCATCCTGAAATTATAGGATCCCTTCTGCTTAGCAGCTGCATCACTTTCTCTATACTTTTCTGGAGAACCTATAGCACTTCTAGACTAGCACATGCTATACCATCTGACACGATCTCCTCAGAACTATGCCTATCCACCTGCACATGCTGCTCCACCTGGAACTGTGCATCACCGATGCTTTGAACTTCTATCAAATTTTCTCTCCAATTATGAAGCCACCACTGCGGAGCTCCACCTATATCCAAAGTCCACTTGATGCCATAGAAGCCAACTCTATCATCGAGTCCCTCAAGGCCAACCATCCAATGCTGCACTGCTGGGCCTGCCGCTATACCTTGAACACTGTCACTACCCCTTCGAACCCTCCACACTCTACGACCCTCTTCAAAGTTGTCTCGGATACCTCCACAACCTGTGGGCACCTCCAAAACCCAAGAGCTCTTCCAACTCTTCTAAATCCAATGACTGAACCCTAGGAAATTTCACTCTAGTCCTTCTCTTCTGCTCCTACACTAGCCATCACTTTAGTTGCACCTAGAGAACCATCCTCCATTTGAACTGCTACTCTCCTTGGTGCTCCTACAGAAAAAACCTGATCCATGATACTTCCGACTGCCCGAGACCTCTTGGCGCTCTCTGAGACCTCCTGACTCTTCCTAAGACCTACACCCAATTTTTTTGAGATACCATTGACACTCTCTGCTGAGATACACTTCTCGACTGCTGCACCATCGAGCCTCTCTCAACCCCGTGCTTCTAGGGTAGTGCTTCTGTAGCACTCCAGCACTCCCTGACTCATCTCTACGCCGCTCTATAGCTGTCCAGCCCTAACTTGCTGGACCTCCATGGATCATCCATCTCCATCACTCCCAAGACTTTGCAAATCTATGCTCTGATCGAACTACTGAATACATCTCCGACTACTTCTCCACCTTCTAGATACTGAAGGATATATAGTTGCTTCTTCATCCTTCCTTCAACCATTATCCCTTGGAAAACCTCTCTTCAATAGCCCTACACTACCCATCCTCCTAGAGAATCCTGATGCTCTCCGCTGAGATATCTTCCTCGGCTGCTACATCATTGAGCCTTTCTCAGCCTTACATCTTCAGAGAAGTGCTATTGCAGCACTCCAGCGCTCCCTGCCTATCATATAACCATCATACACCCCAACCTTTTCACCAAGATCAATCAGTAAATCATGCACTAGGTCCTTCCATCCCAAGAAAATCTCTTTTCGTTAATCCTCTCAACCTCCACCTTCAACTTGCTGCTCTCGGTTAGCCAAACCATAGCAACAATAAGATAGATTTGAGACATACCATGGAATCCTTGTGCAGATTTCTGATTTCACCTTGTATAACTTCTCCTTCGCTTCCATGCACCATCAGGCTCTGAAATTTGAATCTTTCCATGCACCATCCGGCCCTAAAACTTGGCTCTAATACCATGTTGTGGTCCACAATGTTTTAGGCATCATCTAGCTCTGATACCATATTGTAGACCCATAATATCGCTCGAACACCAATCATCCTTGACATCACAAGCATCGATATCATGTTGCGGAAGCTCTTGATCTTTAGCACGGACCTGAAGGAACCAGTGATATTCTCTATGGACAGCAAACCACCGATCCTCCACCTAGATCTATGATGGGGTGCCTCCCTCCTTAGGCTTGAGGGAGACGCCCCCTTTTCTAGGGCTTCTTCAAGAACCTAGGGCGGTAACTCTAGAGAGAAGAGATTTGAGGGAGAAAAGGTCTATGTTCCACACTCTTAAAACCCTAATACAACCTATGTATTTATACATAGCCATTAAACCCAACCAAAAAACTCCCCTGGCTAACCCAAACATGAAAGCACTCACCGAGCCCATGTACACCCATGTCTCCCATGCTCTCATCCTCTGGATCTAGACCCGACCCATACATGAATTAGCTATCTTAAGACCTCTCAAACCAAGCCTTAAGACCCTTAGGATCAGTCCAGATTCTAGCCCAAAATAGACCCTCACATAACTCTGCCCGCGCACTGAGTCGGCTCAATCTCAGCACTGAGATGGCTAAGTTTCACTAGGTCGACTCAAACTGAAACTAAGTCAGCCCAGTCCTGTGCTGTGCCAGTAGTCTCGAACGTGCAGCTCTTTATTTTTTCTATGCTCTGAGACTTAGCCGATCCAGTTTTGGACTGAGATGACTAACCTGTAGAAAATCTTTTTTCTATAGTCTTGATTCTTCGACTTTGGTTTCTTGCTTCATCTTGTGTCTCAGATCTACAAAGCACCAACCAAGCCCCTAGAATCTTCAGAGCCAACACCCTGACTCCTCCCATGGCCTTCCAAGGCTTGGGAGCACCATAAATCCTCACAGTTCTCATATCTACAAATCAATGTAGGGGCTACAAAAAATTAGAGTATTGAAGAAGGGTGACTTCAAGCTCTACGATGCTAGTGGAGAGTCCATCCAAACTAAAGCTATAAGGATAAATGAGTTTTTAGGACTTATGCATATAGATATATGTGATCCTATGATAACTCAAGTCAGAGAAGGATATTCTTATTTTATAACATTCATTGATAATTTATCTAGGTTTGAATATATGTATCATATGAAACACAAATCCAAAGCCTTTGATAAATTTAAAGAGTATCAAAGTATGGTTGAGAAATGAACTAAAAAGAGTATAAAACCTCTTCAATCAGATCAACGAGGAGAATACTTATCTAGTAAATTTTTGGATTATCTTAAAGTAAAGAAGATTCTTCCTAAATGGACCCCTCTTAATACACCATAGTTAAATGGTGTAGTGGAAAGGGGAAATCATACTTTATTAAATATGGTACGATCCATGATATGCTTTATAGAGTTATCTATTTTTTTTGGAAGGTTATGCCCTAGAGACCGTAATTTATATCTTAAATAGAGTACCTTCCAAATCGATGTCTAGCACTCCATAAGAGATATGAAGAGGTAAGAAATCTAATCTTAAATATTTTAAGATATAGGGGTGTCTGGCATATATCAAAAAAAAAATTGGACATAAGCTAGATGCTAGAATAAACAAATATCTATTTGTAGGATATCCTAGAGATTGTATAGAATATCTTTTCTACCATCCTACTAAACAAAAAATATTTATTAGTAAGCATGCTACTTTCATGGAGAAAAGGTTTATCTAAGAAAGAGGTAGTGGAAGAAAAATTAAACTTACTGAAGTTCAGGACATACAAATAGAAATGCAAGAAATTTCTTAACCAAATAAACACATTAATAGGCAAGAACTGCTACACACAACTCGTCTTCGAAGATCGGATAGAGTGCAAAATGCACCTTTGAGGTATGGATTTATTACTGAGAATAATGAAGCCCATATCATTGAAAATAATAAATCTCTAACCTATACGGAAGCTGTCTTGAGTAGGAACTCAGACAAATGGCTGGAAGTATGAAATTTGAGATGGACTCCTTGTACACTAATAAGGTATGGACTTTGGTTGATGCACTAGAGGGTGTGACTCCTATTGGGTGCAAATGGGTCTATAAGAAAAAGATTGGAGCAGATGGCCAAATTAAAACCTATAAAGCTAGATTGGTGGCTAAAGATTTTAGGCAAAAGCAGGGTATATATTATGATGAAACATTCTCATCTGTTGCCATGCTCAAATCAATTCAAATTATGCTTGCTATAGCAGCATACCATGACTATGAAATATGACAAATGGATGTAAAGATCGCCTTCCTTAATGGTTACCTAGAGGAAGAGGTTTACATGTCATAACCAGAAGGATTTATCTCAAGTGAGAGAGTAAATCAAGTACGCAAGCTTAAAAAATTTATTTATGGATTAAAGTAAGCTTTAAAAAACTGAAATATCCATTTTGATGTCAAAGTCAAAGAATTTGATTTTATCAAAAATATGAATGAACCTTGTGTGTACAAGAAAACTAGTTGGAGTGCCATAGTCTTCTTGGTATTATATGTAGATGACATACTTCTCATTGGGAATGATATCCTGATGTTGCAATTGATCAAAATATGGCTATCAAGTAACATTTCCATGAAAGACTTGGAAGAAGCATCCTATATATTTGATATAAAGATCTATTGAGATAGATCTAAAAAGATGCTAGGTAGGTACATAAACTTAGTACTGAAGAGGTTCAGCATGGATCGGAGTAAAAGAGGTTACCTATGAGTCAAGGTATACATCTCTCTAAGAAGATATCTCCTAAAGTACTTGAAGAGATAAATAGAATGAATTCTATTCCCAAGCTTTGATAGTAAGGTTAATTATGTATGCTATGCTATGTAGCAAGCCTGATGTTGCTTATGCTTTAGGAATAGCAAATAGATTTCAGACTGATCTAGAAGAAGATCATTGAAAAATAGTGAAAAATATTCTTGAATACTTTAGAAGGACTAAGAATATTTTTTTGGTATATAGAGGATATGATCTTAAACTATAAAGTTGTTCTGACTATAGTTTTCAATTAGATCCAAATGATAGCAAATCTATTTTAGAATATATCTTTACTCTAAATGGTGGAGCAATGAGTTAAAAAAGTTTCAAGCAACAAATTATAGCTGACTCGACTACTGAACCAAAATATATAGCTGCAAGTGAAGCTACCAAGGAAGCTATCGAATGAAGAAGTTCATCATTGAATTGGATGTCGTTCCTATGATTAAGAATCCAATAGCACTTTACTATGATAATACTAGAGAAGTTGCTTAAGCAAAGAAACCAAGATCTCATCATAAATCCAAACACATTCTGAGATGCTTCCACCTCATCCGTGAGATATAGTCATTAAACGAGTAGATATAAAAACAACATAGTAGATCCATTCATTAAAGCTCTACCACAGTAGTAGTTCGATCGCCACCTTGATTGTATGAGGTTAAAATATAAAGGTGGTTGGCTTTAGTGCAAGTGGAAGATTGAAAGAAATATGTCCTACAAGCCAATCGAAATATGTATTTTGGTGGATTGTTCTTTTAATCTTCTTAACTCACATAATGATATTTTATAAATAAATAAAAGGTATTTATATTTCATCATATGCTGCATCTTGTGCTTATTTAAGATTCTGATGAATTCCATAGATTAGGGCTATGATTTTAGGGTTATGATGAGATCATACCTATTGGTGCAAAAAAAGATGGCCGCCATAGATGCTAGAGGACATAATCAAGATCTCACTGGTAGACCTACAAGACAATGTCCTAGCTAGAGGTGGCTCCGACATGGACCCTCCGATGGTCAAATTAGTATTTTGGCTAATAAAAATGGAGTACTTATTGAAGGAAAAAATCTATTTTTTGGATCAGGTTCGTTTAGATCTGATTGGATCAGGAGGGATATTTAAAAATTTTTTCCTCTAAGATCTTAATCAGATCTGAGACTCCTCAGATATGATCTTACTAATCTGATAATAAAAAAAAAATAAAAATTAAATCTAATTTAATTATACCTTTATTTTGGGTAATCCAATTATCCTATGATGATCCTAATATTTATCTGAGGTTCTGGATGTAGCCACGCAAGCGCCTGGCCTTTACCGGTCAGATAGGATCCAGAGATCTTTTCCTTCTCAATCAATCCTTCAAAAATCAAATATAGATCTGATCTTGAAGGTCTTCAAAACTTCTTTTGAAGAACTATCATTGTCTCTTATAGAAGTGCTGCCTTCTTCCTTTCCTGGCGCCTTTCACTTACTTGGATCGCACCTTGTTTGTGCCCAAAAGCCCTTGGGCATGGAGAGTAGAGAGAGGACCAGAGGATGGCATGGAGAAGGAGGGAGAGGGACTATGTGGCATGGGCTAAAGGCAGAAGAACTAAATTTTAGGCACAGATAGGATTTATATAGAACCTGCTGTGCCATACAGTGCCACATCATCCTGGCCAATCATAGCGCTTTATGCAATCAGATCTAAATCTGATTGGTGGGATGACATCATCTGATCCAATCAGATGAGAGACCCTCAAAACCCTCCTAAGGTGGCACCAAGACTGGGTCAAACAAGACTTCTTGGTACCATATAGTTTAAACCCTTGAAGCAACCTGGAGTTTCATCTATATGGAACTCCATCTTTTATCCTCATGGGGCGCACACCTCCTTAGGCATGCACCCCCTTCCTCTACTTTTTAGCAGGAGGACAAGTCCCCAGGTACTCTCCTATGGGTGCATGACACATGGGCAGATGTCTAAGTGTCCAGGGTCAACATTTGACCAATGTCCAAAGATAAGATTTAGCAGGTGACAAAAAATGATAGGTGTTGTCTCAAATTTATCTCATAAATTAAGACAACCCTTTTCTAACCTGAACAAGCTTAAGTCAGATCAAGTAAAGGTTCTTAAGTGAGCCCAAACATATTTGGCTCAGTCGAGACAAGCTTTAATGATTATTAAAGAAGCATATTAGGCTCAATCATGTGCAAGCATGATTTCCTTGAGCCTAATTGAATCTTATTCAAATCAATTGAACTGGGTTAGTCTAATTGATGACATCTAGATCCAAACCCTTATTTGTGTGACCCAATTAGGTTCGGTTTCATATGGTAATGGGATATATCATGATCTCTATCATCGACATTATCGAAATACCTTCTGATGGCTCAGAACTTTACTGATTCAGATAACTAGTATGATCGATCATCCAAATCATTCTAATTGCTTCCAAAATCCACCAGTGACACCTAGCAACATATGGTGGCAATCCATCAAAATTGAAAGCAAACCTTTTGGAGCAGTTACTTGTGTGATTAGGTTCCTCTATCTTGAGCTCCGATTAGATTAGAGTTAAGGTGATCTCATCAAACTCTAATATCCATCATATGAATTAATCATTCGATTATGAAAACCCTAATACAAACTCTTTCTATTATTTCACTCTGCCATGGCCATGGGCTTATGGACTTGATTCTCATGATCATCATAGGACTGCTCCTCATCTATCGAGGTAGATAGATCCCCTATTGGTGCAATCCAATTCCTATAATGAATTTGCTACAGCCAACATACACCTCAGGATTCCGAATGGCTAGGACACCGAGTTATGGTGTAGTTAAACTATAACACCCTCAAGGTGAACTGTCGATGCACCTCAGATCAAAGAACTAGACACACCACTACAGCTTTCAGCTAGTCATCGATGAGAAGGTAGACTTCCTTATGACTGTTCGAGGTGGTAACGCTCAGTGCTCTCATTCTCTAACGAGTATCTGTACTCTCGCTTCGATGTTTTTACATGGTAGTTTCAAGACTCATCTATCCAAAAAAAGCAATCGTACACCAACCTTCTGGATCAATCACCATTCTTATGATGATCCTATGGTTGAGAGCATTTTATGAGTTAATAATGAAAATTCATGTCTTAAATTTTCAACTCTTAAAAATATGAACTATCATTACCATTAACTTAAGGGATGTATCATAGATACTTTCAAATACACATTATGATAGAAAATAATATATTTTATTATTTATAGTCAAAATTATAATTTTATTCTTAGAAGTATATTACAAGTGTTAGCCAATCTGGCTTCTAGGGCACACATATCTAACACTCATGAGATTGAGAAGGGTTGGGGGTAAAATAATGTCCACCGAAGTTCTTAACCACCAACCCATATTCTGAAGGAATTCGCCGATCCTCTCAACAACAAGTCCATACCATGGAACTTATCGAAGGCATATTGAAGCCCGACCAGACGATCTTAAATAGTAAAGAAAAACTATTATTTAATTAATCTTGCTTCTTAACTTAGAATGAATGATAGGACCAAAGTTCAATCATTCCAACCTTGATTGGTGATGAGTTTTGAAGATAGCTGAAGTCCTATATTATGGACAATGTGCTCCTTCCAACCGAACTCCTCAAGTCATTTTCCTTCCAATCGGTCTCCTTCCAGACGAACTCCCATAATCGCTCTCCATCTGGATGAACTCCTTTAGTGGCACTCATCCCAATAGCATTCCTTCCAATCGTGCTCTTTCCAGCAGCACTTCTTCCAGCCAAACTCCTCAAGTCATTCTCCTTCCCATAGGACTCCTTCCAGGCGAACTCCTCTAGTCACGCTCTCCCCGACAGTGCTCTTTCCAGTCATGCTTCTCCCAACGATGCCCTTCCAGGCAGACTCCTTCCGGATGCACTCCTTTCAGTCATGCTTCCTTCAGCCGAAGTCCTTTCATTCAAGTACCTTTCAAGATGAGCTTCTCCCAGCCAGTCGTGGATCTACTTAGTTTGTGCTATGCCTGTCAGCTAGAGCCATCCAAAAGATCCTCGTCAAGCCACTGATTCATGATAACTGCTCCATGAAGGATGGAGCATAGTATTTTAGATCTCAATTTAAGAGGCACCTACCTGCACATGACCCAGGATACTTCCAAGCTCCTTGAAGCCACTAGACATTACCCTAACAGATCTCTACCGATTACAAATTCATTGCATATATTGAAGTCTTTAACCTACGTCTGAACTCCAACAAATGGATCTCAATCGCCTGCAAGTTGCAATAAACAACAACTCATTTTCCGTAATAAACTCCATGTGGTCTGAGCGGCCCACTATCAGATGATTATGACTATCACCATCAATTTGTTGCATGCTCCATCTATAAAAGGGACCCTCTAGATATATTTTTCTCTAAGCTCTCTTTCCCTCACTACTACAAAAAGGGCCTGTGGTAGTGCATACTATGATAGCGATTTTTGAAACTACTATAATAGAATCTATGATAGTGGTTACAAGGAACTGCTGCTATATGACCAACTTATAGTAGTGGTTACAAAAAATCGCTGTCATAGGATGACCTATGGTAGTAGTTCTTTATAACCACTGCCATAGGTCTGACCTATAGCAGTGGTTAGAAAAATCACTGCCATAGGTTGGATCTATAGCAGCGGTTTCTTATAACCGCTGTTATAAGTTAATCTATGGCAATAGTTATTTATAACCACTACCATATATTTTTTTTTATTTTTTTCTAAATATTATATAATTTAAAATTTAATGCCCATCTTCACTATTCATTATCTAAATAATTATCATTAGAATATCATTGCGAAAGATCACC
Source organism: Cocos nucifera (assembly GCA_006176705.1). NCBI lineage: Eukaryota > Viridiplantae > Streptophyta > Magnoliopsida > Arecales > Arecaceae > Cocos > Cocos nucifera. The sequence continues at coordinate 241,635 of QRFJ01000721.1, read as the reverse complement.
TCGATCTGATGGCCCTAGCTTCATCGATCAAAAAAATTTGATTTCGACGACCACGAATGATGATACGATGATCTGATAGATGGAGACCTCTGATGCATCCAAAAATCTACAATGATGATCTTGGTTATGTTTGTAGCATACTATCAAAATGTTACTTCAATTGAATATCATTATCTTGGTCAGTTTAGTATAGATTAATTTCGGTCATTAAATAATAAACGAGTGATCAAAGGATTAGATGGTGTCCGATTATGAGATAATTATTTTTATAAATGATCTTGGCTACTACTTTAATCATTTTTATGGTGGTGATTATAAAATTCAACTCGTGAGACTAAGAACGATAAAAAACTACACGTCGCCTGATAACCATTCTTAAACTCCATTGTTTGTTATGCTCGTGCTTTTGCAATATCTGCTTAACATGAATAGTTCATATAAAAATGATTTAAATTTTACTATCGTCGTCATATAAAATAATTAAAATTATAGCAAAGATCATTTAACTAAAAGATTATCTCATAATCGAATGTCGTTTAGTCCTTTTATCACTTGTTTCTAATTTAACGGTCGAAATAATTTTGTACTAAATTGACCATGATAATGATATCCGATTGAAGTGAAACTTTGATAGCATACTACAAATATCACTAAGATCATTGTTGCAGAGTTTTGGATCAATCGAAGATCTTCATCTATCAGATCATCATATCGTTGTTCATGATCATTGAAATCAAATTTTTCTGATCGATGAAGCTATGGCCATCAGATCGAGGCGATCTTTTGTGGCAATACTCTAATGATAATTATTTAGATAATGAATGGTGAAGATGAGTATTAAATTTTAAAATTATATAATATTTAAAAAAAATAAAAAAAATTTATTTTTAATCTACGGCAGCGGTTACTGAAAACCACTGCTATAGATCTATGACAGCGGTTAGAAAACTATTACCATAGATCTATTACAGCAGTTTCTAGTAACTACTGCTATAGATCTATGGTAGTGGTTCGAAAATCATAGTCATAGATTAGGTTAAAAATTTCTAAATTTTTCTTTCCTCCCATGCACTCTCTCTCTCTCCCCTCTTCTCTATCATCGGTGAGACTCCACCCAAGTCCTGCCCCCCCGGTCGGCCCCGCCTCTCGATGATCTTCGCCCACCCCCTACATCGGCCCCTTCCCAGCGGTCTTCGCCCACCCCCCTTCCATCCAACCCCTCGTGCTGCTCTTCTCATTCCCGACCGCCGCTTCCCCATGCCCTCCCGATCTCCGACCGCCACCACCCCTACCTTCCCCATCCCTGGCCGCCCACCCCCTACCCTCCCCAGTCGCTGCCCCCTGCCCTTCCCATCCCCGACTGCCACCGCCCCTGCCCTCCCCTTCCCCGACCACCGCTGCCCCTTGCCTCCCCGACCACCGCCCCCTACCCTTTCCATCCCCAACTGCTGCCGCCCACCCCCTACCCTCCCCATCCTCGACCGCCACCGCCCCTACTCTCCCCATTTCCCGTTGCCATCACCCCAGCCCTCCCCATCCACAACCACCCACCCCCTATCCTCCCATTCCCTTGGCCTCCCCATCATGGTGCCCCTCTCGACCCCCTCTCCCTCTCTCTCTTTCTTATTTCTCTTTCTCTCTCTTCTCTCTCTATCTCACTATCTTGCTCTTATTTCATAGGTTACCTCTAGCGCCATCATCTTTCCCTAGCATCATCGCCAGCGACCCTCGGAGCTTTCGATGTGACCCCCTCTCTGTAGCCATAGGTATAATTTTTATTTTAATTTTATAATATTATTTATTAATCACTAGACTAGACCTATCAGTGGATCAAATTTGGGTCAAAACCTAGATATTCAGATTCGGATAATTTTAATTACTGGTACCAAACCCAAACTCGAATACCCGATGGGTCTGTACTTGAAGTACCAGACCCGAACCCTAATGGATTCTGGGTATCCAAATCTGATTTCGGGATCCCAAAATAAGAAAGAGAGAGGAAGAGAGGGAGGGAGGGGTTCGGCCCTCATCATCATCATTGGCGAGGGAGAGGGAGGGAGAGGGTCCGGCCTCCCTGGCATCACTAGGAGGGAGGGGTCCAACCTCATCAGCAATGAAGATCAAGAGAGTGAGAGAGGGAGGGAGGGGTTTGGCCTCACCACCATCATCGACGAGGGAGATCGAGAGAGGGAGAGAGGGAGGGAGGGGGTCTAACCTTGTCAATGAGGGAGATTGAGAGAGGGAGAGAGGGAGATCGAGAGAGGGAGAGAGTGATCAGGGAGGGGGTCCGACCTCGTCGATGAGGGAGATCGAGAGAGAGAGATCGAGAGAGGGAGAGAGTGATTAAGGAGGGGGTCCGGCCTCGTCGGTGATGGAGATTGAGTGGGAGATGGGCAGTCGAAAAGATGAGGAAAGGGTAGAGATAGCCAAGAACAGGAGATGGCACACAATCGAGCCGACTCGAATATGCAGCCGAGCCAGTTCGAGCCGACATCGAGTCGATAGGGAAAGGACCTAAGCTGGTTGTCTTAGGTACGAAGCCTTCTCAACTTCTAAGCGATCCAACTTGATGGGTGCGAACAGAATTTGATATGTCTCTCTAAGGTTCTAATTTTAAGTTCTAAAGTGTCTCCATCATCTACTTCATTCTTCTTTCAGGTTTCTGGACTATCATCCAGATTTGCGCAAGAGATTGAATCTACGACTGTTGCTCATCCTTAATTATTTATGAATGTAATTCATGTTGTAGAATTTATTGGATAACATTTTCTGAAAGTTTATTTCTTATTGCTTTTGTTTATTGCATCGCATAATTGTAGACCCATCAACTGATTAGTGTACATAATGTCTAGCATTCATATAATTATATGTAATTATATGGATGAGAGAATTATATGCAATGATCAATTGATTGTCCAATTTGGATAGTTTGAAAATTATAGATAATTTTATAGGTAGTTGTAGTATTCAAATGGTATGCTAAGAATTTTGAATGAAATTTTGGATAGTATTTTTCTTTTATTCTCCCTACATGGCAGAACTAAGAGAAAATGCTATCAAAATTTTATTCGATCTCTATTGCATATCGTTTGATTACTATATTGAATCTATAGAATTAATGCAATTTCTAAATGGGATAGGACCTATCTTTATCTATTAGTCGATAATAAGATGCATTTAGTGGATATCTAAAAATGATATTTAATGTGAGTTCCATACATGATATTTATTTCAATCCTTGTTTATGATGCATTTTTTATTTATAATGCATATTTGTTTATATTTGTATGGATGGTACCTAGGCATATCTTTGATTATTGTTCAACATGTTATATTGGTTAATGTTCATTAACATTATAGGTCACGATGGCATTGAAACACCATCTACCTTTCACCCTTGTCTCTCAGTGGGTTATGTGAAGTTTAGCATCTGAGGAGTAGTCAGAGCATACTCCATCCATCTCTACATCAGCTGCTCAGGGACCTCCACCATCAGCATCTACTTCACGGATAGCATCTACTCCTCCAACATCTAAGCCTCCACCATCACCCACATCTCTGACACATGCTACTCCACCGACATCTAAGTGTATATTTTTATTATATTATTTATTTATTTTTTATATAGTTGTTAGATATATGTGCCCTAGAAGTCAGAATTGGCTGACACTTGTAATACACTTCTAGGAGCAAAATTATAATTTTGACTAATATCAATAAAATAGATTATTTTCTATCACATATGTGTATTTAGTGTCTGTGATACATCCTTTGAGTTAATGGTAATGATAATTCATATTTTCAAGAGTTGAAAATTTAAGACATGAATAATCATTGTTAACTCATAAAATGCTCCCGACCATAGGATCATCACGAGGATGGTGATTGATCCGAAAGGTTGGTGTACAATCGCTTCTCTTTAGTAGATGAGTCTTGAGTCTATGGTGTGGAGACACCGGAGCGAGAGTACAGGTACTCATTAGAGAATGAGGGCACTGAGCGTGACCACCTCGAGTAGTCATTAGGAAGTCTACCTTCTCATCAATGACTGACTCGATGCTGCAGTAGTGTGTCTGGTTCTTTGACCTTGAGATGCATCGGCAGTTCACCTTGAGGGTGTTATAGTTTGACTACACCATTACTCGGTCTCCTAGCCATATGGAACCCTGAGGTGTATGTTGGCTATAGCATGTTCATTGTAGGAACTGGATTGGCATCAAGATGGAATCTATCTACCTCGGTGGTAGAGGAGCAGCCCTATGATAATCATGAGAATCAAGTCCAGAAGTCCATGGCCATGGCAGAGTGAAATAATAGAAAGAGTTTCTATTTAGATTTTCACATCGGACTCGAATCGAATGATTACATCATATGACAGAAGACTAGGGTTTGACGAGTTTACCTTAACCCTAATCTGATCGGGGCTCAAGATAGAAGAACTTAATCACACAGGTAGCTGCACCAAGAGGTTCGCATTCAGCTCTGATGGGTTGCCACCATATACTGCTAGGTGTCACTGGTGGATTTTGGGAGCAATTAGAATGATTTAGATGATCGATCATTCTAGCTGTTCGAATCAGAAGAGTTCTGATCCATCGAAAGGAGTTTTCGATGATGTCGATGATAGAGATCATGACATATCCCATTACCATACAGAACTGAACCTAACTGGGTCACACAAACAAGGGTTTGAATCTGGTGATCATCAATTGAACTGATCCAGTTCAATTGATCTGAATGAGATTCAATTAGGTTCAAGAAAATCGTGCTAGCACTCGATTGAACCTAACGTTCTTCTTTTGCTATCATAAATAAGTTGTCCTGACTGAGCCAAAGGAGTTTGTGCTCAATCAGAGGCCTTCATATGGTCTGACTGGAGGTTGTCCAAGTCAGAAAAGGTTGTCTTATTTTGTAAGACATTACCTGCCATTTTTGGTCACCTGCCATTTCTTGTTCTTTGACTTTGGTCAAAAGTCTACCTTTGACTGGTCAAATGTTGACCATTGACACTTTGACTTTTGACCACATGTCACGCACCTATTGGAGAGCTGGTGGGGGCCTGTCCCCCTACCAGAACCTGGCAAGGAAGAGGGCGCACGCCACCCTTGGCGTGTGCCCAAGTTGGAGGTGCCTAGGAGTCCCTGTTGGATAGGGACTCCATCTCCTTTTTGGATTTCCAATTAGAGTTCTCCTAAGAACCAACTTTGACTGGTCTTAGATGCCCTCTAAGGAGGAATCCTAGGGGACTCTATTTCCACCAATCAGATTTAGATCTGATTTCACAAAGGGTTGTGATTGGTTGGGAAGAAGAGGAGTTGGATCACGGTTAGTCTATAAATAAGACCCTGCGCCCAACTCAAAGTAAGTTTTGAATCACAATTCCCACACCCAAGGCTGCCTCTCCCCTCTTCCTCCATGCCAAACCCACCTTCTCCCTCTCCTCTCTACGTCCAAAAGAGTTTTGGAGCTTGGTTGGTGCGATCCAGATCAAAGAAAGGCGAATGAAAGCTAGAAGGCTGCACTGCTGCAAAGGACGACTGCTGATCTTCAAAAGAAGTTTTGAAGATCCTCCAGATCAGATCCAGATCTAATTTTTGGAGATGTGATAGAGAAGAAGAAGATCTCTAGATTCAGCCTAAGTGGATACCGGTAGAGGCCAGGCACTTGCGTGGCTAGATCCAGAACCTTCCGCTGCATACAGGATCATCAACAGGTAATAGGATTACCCATATCAAGGTAAATTAAATTTGATTTAATTTATCTAGATTTTATTTTATTTCTAAAATAATAATAATTAGATCTAAAATATTTTAGATCTAATTAGGATCAAAAAAAAAATTTTTGAAATATATCTCTTGATCTGATCAGATCTGAACGAACCTGGTCTGAGAAATCAGGATTTTCCTTCAACTGGTATCAGAGCCAAGGTTCTAAAAGTATTTAGATCTAATTTTAAATTTATTTTAATTAAAAAATAAGTGATTTTCAGATGTCACATGAGATGTGATCAGATCTAAAATTAGAAAAAATTAAAATTAAATGATTTGGATCTAAGATTAGAAAATATGCATGACTAGTTCTAAAATAGAATAGTCTTGCATGTTTTTAATTTAATTTGATTAAATCATATTTTAGATCTATTTATTTACTATTTTTTGATATTATAATGGTTATAATAACATCTAAAAAATAGCAAATAAAATTATTTAATTTTAAATATCATATGAGATATGATTGATGCATGTCTAGACTAGTTGTAGAATAGTTCTACATAATTGTCTAGATTAGAATTTATTTTGATTAGATCAATTTAAATCTAATTTTTTAGATTATTATGAGATAATTTAGATCTAAAAATATGCATGATTCGATACATGAGATGTATGCAAAATATGCCATGATTAGATCTAATTTGTATATGAGATATATGATATAGATCTAAAACTATTTTGTAGTATTGCATGTTCCTGATTAAGGCATTCCTCTTGGCCGTCCGGTCATAAGAATGAAGAAGGGTTTAAAGGCCCTCTCTTCCCATTCGATGGGGTGTTCTTATGATGTGTAGGGGTGCTGCGTGTTCGTCCTTAATCAGAAATCCAAAACTTACTTTCTGCAAAACCCTAGATCCTGAAACCCTAGGATTTATTATGCATATTTTGTTTATGAACCCTACTTAATTAAAAATTAAGATTATGAAATATTAATTAGGTCTAAAATTGAGAATTTTAGATCTAAGACATATTCATAATACTGGGTTCGGGCTTGGGTAGCTCAATTAGGTCTAAGCGGTTGATCAAACCGAATCAAGAGTTGGTTAGATGGGATCAACAATGCTTAAATTGACCAGCCTAATAGGATTAAGTCTGGGTCAAGATCGAGTCACGATCAAGCAAGACCTAATTAGGCTCAGAGGTTAGAGTCTGGATTGTAGGCTAACCCAATTGGTTCTGGCTCAACAATTTGGTGTCTAAGGTAAGTTTGGCACATACGACCGACTGGTTTTTAATTGGAAGCTACTCGACCTGAATGCATTCTTGTACGAGTTAATGGCATATTCCTTCCACCGGTCTCACTTACCTGGCCATATCTGTTGACACAGTTCTGATCTGAGGTGGTCAATAATCCGAGCTAACCCATGCCACTAGGTTAGTCATAATTGTTATGACTATGATAAGTCTAGTTTAATGAGACCTGAATCAATTCTCCCTAAGAAAAGATTAAGTCTGAGGTCTTCCACCATTGTAGATGTGCGGGCCCTTCCCGGGGTTGATTGTTCTCGACTGGATACAGTGGCTCAGTTGCACCGGAAGATGCAACCATGTCTATTAGGCATTGGATGCTATGGGCTGGAGGATGAGTTGGGCTCAATATTTTGGATACGGTGAGAGACTCAATTAGGAAACCCAGTCTATGCAAATGGTGGGTCTGACTTAACTAAGGAGTGGATCAATATTTCGGATACGGTGAGATTCATGAATTAGAGACCAAGTTTGGGTGCACCATGATTAGAGAATCATTGAACAAGAGTTGTTCACTCATTGGCTAACCCATCACCAATAACTGTTAGGTGAGGTGATGAGTCAGTTGGTGAGACCGCACCACCCACTAGAAATCATTAATCATGGAGATTTTTGCATCTCTACAGAGGGAGTGTAGGGATCCGAGAAAATAGTGGGAGCTAATTTGTTTAAAAATAAAATCTCTAAATAAATTGGTCAAGTCATAATTACAAGTATCTAACTAGAATCTTTGACTCTCTATAGGAAAATGTCTGCGTCCAACCCATTGGCACGTATCCTAGACACACATAGACTGACTGGACCCAATTATAAAGATTGGCTCAGGAACTACAAAATAGTTTTGGGTTTCGAGAAGTTAACCCATGTATTGGACCAGGACCCTCCCACCTTACCAGCCCGTCCATCCTATTGAACAGAGAGCGTCTCTGGAAAAAAATGAAGATAATAGATGTCTCTGGAAAAAGATAGACGAAGATAATAAGGCCAGATATTACATGTTGGGCTCGATGTCTGATGAGCTCCAGCGCCAACATGAAGGATATCGGGACTGCTCGCCAAATGTTGGCTCACCTGCAGGAGATGTTTGGTGAACAGAGTCGCGCAGCCAAATATCAAGTCACGAAATGACTTTTTAAGGCTAAGATGCATGATGGGCAGTCAGTCCAAGATCACTGTCTGACAATGATCAAGGACATGGAAGAGCTTGAGAAGCTCGGTGTGAAGTTAGACTTGGACCTGCAGAACGATATTATTCTGCAATCCTTGACTGATGCATATGGGCAATTCATCATGAATTACCACATGCATAAACTTCAAAATTCCTTGGCCGAATTAATGAATATGCTGGTTACCGCTGAGCTTTCTATGAAAGGTTCTAAAGGCTCAGTTCTTGCTATGGAACGGACTTCTTCCAAAAGAAAGTCTTATGGAAAGAAAAAGAAGTCTGCAAAAAAGCAGAATGTGGAAGGAACAAAGAAGAAGAAGGCAGAATTGAAGAAAAAGGCCGATGTCAAAGGAAAGTGTTCTTCCAAAAAAGAAAAGACTTCTTCCAAAAGAAAGAAAAAGAAGTCTGCAAAAAAGCAGAATGTGGAAGGAACAAAGAAGAAGAAGGCAGAGCCGAAGAAAAAGGCCGATGTCAAAGGAAAGTGTTTCCATTGCAACAGCGACGGCCATTGGAAGCGGAAACTGCCCTACTTACCTGGCCACCCTGAAGAACAAGAAGGAAGGTCCTTCTGGAGGTATGCTCGTTATTGAGTCTAACCTTACGGATTTCTTCTGCATCCAGTTGGGTGCTTGACTCTGGTTCTAGTGCTCATCTGTGCACTTCCATGCAGGATCTTGAGGATAGCAGGAGGCTGAGGGATGGAGACATGATCCTATGCATCGGTAATGGAGCAAGAGTTGCTGCAGTAGCCGTGGGAACATACCCTCTTCGATTACCATCTGGTTTAGACTTAGTTTTGAAAGACTGTTATTATGTGCCTGCAGCTAGCAGGAATTTGATTTCTGTTTCATGCTTAGCACAAGAAGGCTATGTGATTACCTTCTTTAAGGACCATTGTAACATTCTTTATGAAAGAAATAAAATTGCAAATGGTTTCCTTATTAATGGTCTTTATCAGCTACATATTGATGTACCTGTTCTAACTATCGAGCAAAACGTGAATGCCAAACGACCTAGGGATAGTCCAAATGACAGATATCTATGGCACCTGAGATTAGGTCATATAGCAGAAGATAGGATCAACAAATTGGAGAAAAATGGGCTATTGAGTCCATTGACTTTCGAGTCATATCCAACTTGTGAATCTTGTCTTCAAGGCAAAATGACTAAACTCCCTTTTGTTGGACATGGGGAGAGGGCCACAGATCTCCTTGCCCTAGTACATACTGATGTGTGCGGCCCATTTGATGTGCCGGCTAGAGGCAATTTTGTCTACTTCATTACCTTTACCGATGATCTGTCTAGGTATGGGTATGTGTATCTTATGAGACATAAGTCTGAAGCTTTTGAAAAGTTCAAAGAATTCAGACATGAAGTAGAAAAATAAACTGAAAAACCCATTAAGGTTCTTCGATCAGATCGAGGAGGTGAATACCTTAGCCGAGAATTCCTAGACTATCTAAAGGAAAATGGCATAGTCTCTCAATGGACTCCACCAGGAACACCTCAACTCAACGGGGTTTCAGAATGGAGAAATCGGACCTCTATTGGATATGGTTCGATCCATGATGAGCTTCACAGACCTTCCTGATTTTCTTTGGGGACACTCATTGTTAACTTCAATTTATCTACTGAATAGGGTTCCCTCTAAAACCGTTCCTACCACACCGTATGAGATATGGCATGGTAAGAAACCAAGTCTGAGTCATCTCAGAATTTGGGGTTGTCCGGCTCATGTCAAAAGACAACAAGCGGACAAGTTAGAGTTTAGGTCCTTTCAGAGCTCGATTCATAGGATATCCTAAAGAGTCATTAGGATACTATTTCTACATTCCAGAAGACCACAATGTGATTGTGAGTCGACATGCCATCTTTCTTGAAAAATAGTTTATTCAAGATAGCGGCATTGGAAAGCAGATTCAAGCTTGATGAGAAAGTCTCACAAGTACAACGAGCTAAGGACCAATTGGAACCAAATCAGGTTGAGCCAATAAGAACACTACCTCCTCCACCTCATAGATCGGAAAGAGTTTTCCGTCCCCCTGAAAGATACTTAGGTATTATTTCAGAGGACGTAGAGAAAATGTTCCTCGTAGGTAATGGTGCTCATGGTGATGATCCCAAAACCTACAACGAGGCGATATCAGATATCGACTCCGAGAAATGGCTAGAGGCAATGCAGTCAGAAATTGACTCGATGCACTCAAACCAAGTCTGGACCTTGGTAGATCCACCAGAAGGTATAGTACCTGTCTGGTGAGAGAATTGGTCGTCGGTCGGAGGTCGCGGAGTCCGAGGCGCCGAGGTCGCCGGTCGGGAACCTGCAAACAAAGTCCCATCCTGGAGCCGTGTGGGGGTGGCTCCGGCAGGACTCCGACGCTCAAGTCAGCTCTGGCCGCAACAGTAATGGATGGCTGGAATGAGTTCGGTGCTTAGAGATGAGGAGGAGAGCTTAGAGAGTCGAGAGTTCAGAGAGCTTCCCTTGGCGTATCTGGAGGGGTCCCTTTATAGCAGAGCTTAGTTGATGGTGATGCCTGCGTCTGGCAGAGGAGTCGTTCGGCAGCATGGAGTTCGGTACGGAGAGGACGGCATCGTCCGTGGATCGTGGGAGCCATACTGAGCACGTCGTGGGCCCATGGATTCGGTACGGAGAGGAAGGCGTCGTTCCGGTGGACGTGGGAGCCATAACTGGGAGTCATGGGCCGCATGGAGTCCGGTACGGAGAGGAAGGCACCGTCCGGTCCTTGCTGCCAGGCGACAAGTTCAGTCCAGAGAGTTCGGACTTGTAACAGAGTTCGGACGAAGAGAAACCCGGAGGACTCGGGTGGCCGAACGGTCGTCTGGGAGGAGTTCCGTCTCCGAAGAAGTCCTGCCGCTGGGAGTCCAAGGAGCTCAGCCGTCAGGGAAAGTTCGGCTGGCGGTGGAGTTTCGGCCCTGGGCCCTGGCGCTGGGAGTTCGGCAGCTAGGCAGTTCGGCCCTGGACTTGGTGCAGGCGGAGTCGAGCCTCTAGGCAGTTCGCGGGACTTGGTGCAGGGGAGTTCGGCCTCTAGGCAATTGGCGCCAGCATCGGGCGAGCATCGGGCTAGAACTTCGGCGGGGCGGGATTTTATCCCCAAATTGCCATACCAATTGGGGTAAGGTTTCGAAGGAAGATGTTGCAGGAAGAGCGACTGCCGAAGTTTCTTCCAGGACCCCGTGCTCGCTGCCAGTGAAGCTCGGTGTAGGTCTCGTCGACCAGCCAATGTTGACGTCGAAGTTGAAACCGGGGCCCGGGGGGAGACCTTGTCTCTAGTCGATGTTGGAGTTTGAAGTGGGACTCGTTTCCAGCCAAGTTGATTTGAAGCTGATGTTTGAAGCTCTCTTGGCCAAGGTTGACATTGATAGCTTCTCTAGCAAGTCGATGTTGAGCCCCTGGCCGAGGTCGTCGCGGGCCTCACGTCTATCCGCGGGGACCTTATCCCTAGTCGGGAGCCGAGGCGGGCGCTCGGGGAGATCTCATCTTCCTTTACTGCCGAGGTTAGCCAGTTCCTCGGGGAGATCTTGATTCATAGCCGAAGTGCTCGGGGAGATCTATGTCCTGCGGCCGAGCTTCCCTGGGGGAGATCTTATCTTCTTGCAGCCGAAGTGCACGGCTCGGGGAGATCTTATCTCCGCGGCCGAGCTTCTCCGGGGGATCTTATCTCCTGCAGCCGAGGTGCACGCTCGCATTAGGCGAGTTCTCCTCCCTGTTCCTAACGAGAGTTGTTCACGGTCCTCAGAAGAATCTTATCTCTAGCCGAGGTTGAAGTGCGCGCCTCGGGGGAGATCTTTATCTCCTGCGCGAGCTCTCTCGGGGAGACTCTTATCCTCCTGCGGCGAGGTTGGTGCTCCGCGTTAGGACGAGGTTCTCTCTTGTTCCTAACTGAGGTTGTTCATGGTTGCTCGGAGAGATCTTAATTCTCTAGCCGAGGTTGACTCGAATCGCATCGGAGAAGATTAATCTCTAGCCGAGGTTGATGAATCGTGTTAGGGGACGAGGTTTCTCCTCCTGTTTTCTAACCGAGGTTTGTTCACGGTCGCTCAGGAGAGATCTTATCTAGCCGAGGTGACTCGATCCCTCGGGAGAGATCTTATCTCTAGCCGAGTTGTCAACGGTCCGCTCGGAGAGATCTATCTCTAGCCGAGGTTGATGCTCGCGTTAGGACAGAGGTTCTCCTGCCTATTCCTAATCGAGCTTTTCACAATCGCTAAAGGAGCGATCTTATCTCTAGCCGAGGTTGACTCGTCGCTTCGGGAGAGATCTTATCTCTAGCCGGGTTATGCTCAGTGGTTAAGGACGAGGTTCTCCTTCTTTCCTGTCCACCTTCCTAACCGAGGTTGGCTCGTTAGATGAGGTTCTGGCTCGATCGGCTCGGGAAGAGATCTTATCTCTAGCGAGGTTGAAGTGCGCGCTCGGGGAGATCTTATTCTCTTGCGGACCAGTCTATCTCTCGGGGAAGATCTTATCTCCTGCAGTCGAGGTTGCGCGCTCGGGAGATCTTATCTCCTCGGCCGAGCTTAGTGCTCGCGGTAGGATTGAGGTTCCTCCTCACTGTTCCTAAATCCGAGGTTTGTTACTGGTCGCTCGGAGAGATATCTTATCTCTAGCTGAGGTTGGAGAATCGATCGGCTCGGGAGAGATTCTTTTATCTCTAAAGCCGAGGTTGTGATCGTGTTAGGATGAGATTCTGCCTCCTGTGGCCTTAACCGAGGTTGTTCACCGGTCGCTTCAGGAGAGATCTTATCTCTAGCCGAGGTTGAAACTCGGTCGCTCGGGAGAGATCTTATGTCTAGCCGAGGGTTGATGAATCGTGTGTAGGACGGGTTCTCCTCCTGTTCCTACCGAGGTTGTTCACGATCGCTCAGGAGAGAATCTTATCTCTAGCCGGGTTGACTCGGGGTCGCTCGGGAAGAGATCTTATCTCTATCACAAGGGTTGTCAACGGTCGCTCGGAGAGATCTTTATCTCTAGCCGAGGTGATGCTCGCGTTAGGACGAGGTTCTCCTCCTGTTCCTAATCGAGGTTGTTCACGAGTCGCTGTCGGGAAGATCTATCTCTAGCCAAGGTTTGTCTCAACGGTCGCTCGGGAGAGATCTTATCCTTAGCCGAGGTTGATGCTCGCGTTAAGGCACGAGTTCTCCTCCTATTCCTAACTGAGGCTGTTCACGATCGCTCAGGAGAGATCTTATCTCTAGCGCGAGGTTGACTCGGGAGAATTTCTTATCTCTAGCCGAGGTTGATGCTCGTGTTAGGACGAGGTTCTCCTCCTGTTCCTAACCGAGGTTGTTCACGGTCGCTCGGGAGAGATCTTATCTCTAGCCGAGGTTGTCAACGGTCGCTCGGGAGAGATCTTATCTCTAGCCGAGGTTGATGCTCGCGTTAGGACGAGGTTCTCCTCCTGTTCCTAACCGAGGTTGTTCACGGTCGCTCGGGAGAGATCTTATCTCTAGCCGAGGTTGTCAACGGTCGCTCGGGAGAGATCTTATCTCTAGCCGAGGTTGATGCTCGCGTTAGGACGAGGTTCTCCTCCTGTTCCTAACCGAGGTTGTTCACGGTCGCTCGGGAGAGATCTTATCTCTAGCCGAGGTTGTCAACGGTCGCTCGGGAGAGATCTTATCTCTAGCCGAGGTTGATGCTCGTGTTAGGACGAGGTTCTCCTCCTGTTCCTAACCGAGGTTGTTCACGGTCGCTCGGGAGAGATCTTATCTCTAGCCGAGGTTGAACTGCGCGCTCGGGGGAGATCTTATCTCCTGCGGCCGAGCTTCCCTCGGGGGAGATCTTATCTCCTGCGGCCGAGGTGCGCGCTCGGGGGAGATCTTATCTCCTGCGGCCGAGCTTGTTGCTCGCGTTAGGACGAGGTTCTCCTCCTGTTCCTAACGCGGCGATTATTGACTGCTGCTCTCCTGTCATCGCATAGTTTTCGCATCCAGAAATAATATTATGCAGAGGGGAGAATTTTACCGAAGGGAAATCGTGGACAGCGCGCTCTCGTTTGAGGGGTCGACGGGGCGTTGTTCCTCGGAGCTCCCTCGAGCAGCAAGTCCCGTCCAGACGACCTCCTCTATCTCATGCCGGCCTTCATAATTTGGACCATGCTTCTCTTGACTTTGTCGCTGGGGATGACAATCACCGATGTAGCTAGCTCCTAGCTCCTCCCCGGGGTGGCGTTGATGACGCCGCGGGACGGCCAACCTTCTTGTCTTTTCCAGTTACGGCAGTGCCTATAGCCGATCTTCTCCTTGATCGCGCATGTTTGGAGAGGCCGTAGTCCTTCAGGTCTTGGCGGTGTTCTTGCTCCGGACGAGCTCGAGGGGAGCTCGGCTTTTCTTGCCCGAACTTCGTTCCGCGAACACTTTGTAGGCGGTTCCTTTGGGGGACATTGGAGCGTGAGTTCGGCCTTACTTGCGCCGAACTTCGTTCCGCTTTCCCGCGGAAGCTTCCGCGGGAGGACTTCATACTTCTTTGTCGGAGCTTCCTCGATGACGGGCTCATGGGTGGGTTCGGCCTTCCTCGCGCCGAACTTCATTTCCGCTTCAGGCGGGGGAACTTCTGCTCTCCGTTTCTCTCTTAGGGGCGATTGGGCTCTTCCTTAAGGCTGATTCCTCACGCCCTCATGGCGGGCTTGCTGGTGGAGTCGCTACCGGAGGCTGCTGTATAGCCTGCAACGCCTCCGTGAGGCCACGGCCATCTGTCGGACAAGCAGGCCGAACTGCTTCACATCCACCGCGGGTGCAGGTGGAACCTAGGCCGCCGGGGCTGAAGCAGGAACAGACGGGCCTGGACGGGATCGGGTCGCAGAGGCCACCGAACGCCGTGCGGAAGCTCTCCTGGGTGGCGTTTTCTCTTCGAAAGAGAAAAGGAAGATCTCTGGAGAGGGAAGAGAAGGGTCGCCGAGCACTCCTTTAAGAACAAGGGAACCTCGAAGGTTCAGGCCCTTCCTCTAGCGCCAATCTGTTGGTGCAGAAATCCGTCGCTCGCCGGAGGTCGCCGGAGTCGAGGCCGCTGAGGTCGCCGCCGGGGACCTGCAAAACGAAGTCCCGTCCGGAACCGGTGGGGGGTGGCTCCGGCAGGACCCTCCGACGGTCAAGTTAGTTTCCGGCCAACAGTAATGGAGTGCTCGGAATGAGTTCCGGAGCTTAGAGATGAGGAGGAGAGCTTAGAGAGTCGAGAGTTCAGAGAGCTTAGCCTTGGCGTATCTGGAGGGGTCCCTTTATAGCGGAGCTTAGTTGATGGTGACGGCCATGCCGTCTGGCAGAGAGTCGTCGGGCAGCATGGAGTTCGGTACGGAGAGGACGGCATCGTCCGGTGGATCGTGGGAGCCATACTGGCACGTCGTGGGCCGCATGGAGTCCGGTACGGAGAGGAAGGCGTCGTCCGGTGGATCGTGGGAGCCATACTGGCGAGTCATGGGCCGCATGGAGTCCGGTACGGAGAGGAAGGCACCGTCCGGTCTTGCTGCAGGCGACAGTTCGTCCAGAGGAGTTCGGACTTGTAACAGAGTTCGATCGAAAGGAAAACCCGGGAGGAGCTCGGGTGGCCGAACGGTTCGTCTGGGAGGAGTCCGTCTCCCGAAGAAGTCCTGCCGCTTGGAGTCCAAGGAGCTCAGCCGTCAGGAAGTTCGGCTGGCGGTGGGAGTTCGGCCTGGAGCCTGGCGCTGGAGAGTTCGGCAGCTAGGCAGTTCGGCCCTGACCTTGGTGCAGGGGAGTTCGGCCTCTAGGCAGTTCGGCCCGAACCTTGGTGCAGGGGAGTTCGGCCTCTAGGCATTGGGCCGAGCATCGGGCCGAGCATCGGGCTAGACTTCGGCGGGAGCGGGATTTATCCCCAATAGTACCTATTGGGTGTAAATGGATTTTCAAGAGAAAGATTGGTGCAGATGGGAATGTGGAGACATTCAAGGCTAGACTAGTGACAAAAGGTTATAGTCAACGCGAAGGCATTGACTATCAGGATACCTTTTCCTCAGTGGCTATGCTTAAATCCATCCACACATTGCTTGCCATTGCAGTCTATTTTGATTACGAAATATGGCAAATGGATGTGAAAACGGCATTCTTAAATGGATATCTTGAGGAAGATATCTATATGGAACAGCCACTAGGTTTCACATCCAGTGATACTGATCACAAGGTTTGCAAGCTGCAAAGGTCCATATATGGACTTAAGCAAGCATTTTTGAGCTGGAATACTCGTTTCAATGATGTGATCAAAATATTTGGTTTCATTAAAAATGAAGAGGAATCGTGTGTTTTCAAAAAGGTCAATGGGAGCATTGTTGTCTTCCTCGTATTGTACGTGGATGACATCCTCCTTATTGGGAATGATATTCCCATGATGACAATAGTTAAATTATGGTTGTCCAAGGAATTCTCCATGAAAGACCTAGGCGAAGCATCCTTTATTCTAGGAATTAAGGTCTATAGGGATAGACTGAATAGGATGCTAGGACTTTCACAGAAGATGTACATAGAGAAAGTACTAAAGAGGTTTAGTATGGAAAACTCTAAGAGGGGATTAATACCCTTCAGACATGGTATTCATCTTTCCAAGAAGATGTGCCCCAGCACACCTGAGGAAAATAGAATGCATGAGCAAGATCCCTTATGCTTCTGCAATAGGGAGCCTCATGTATGCCATGCTATGTACACGACCTGATATAGCCCATGCTGTGAGTGTCACAAGCAGATATCAGTCAAATCCAGATGAAGAACACTGGACTTCTGTGAAATGTATCCTTAAGTACTTAAGAAGAACTAAGGATATGATGTTGGTCTTTGGTAATGGAGAACTCCAAGTCCAGGGATACATAGACTCGGATTTCATGTCCGATATAGATGATCGAAAGTCGACATCTGGGAGTCTGTTTGTGTGCAATGGTGGTGCTGTCAGCTGGAAGAGTTTCAAGCAAATGGTGATAGCAGATTCCACCATGGAAGCAGAATATATCGCTGCATCAGAGGCTGCGAAGGAAGCATTCTGGTACAAGAAGTTTGCTGCAGAAATCGAAGTAATGCCATCAGATGCCATTCCTCTATACTGCGACAACAATGGCGCCATAGCCCTTGCTAAGGAGCCGAGGTCTCACCAAAAATCCAAGCATATTGAGCGGCGATACCACCTCATCCACGATTACCTCGAGAAGGGTTACGTCGAGGTCAAGAGAGTCAACTCCACAGACAATGTGGCAGACCCACTTACAAAGCCGTTGGGCCAGCAGAAGTTCAAAGCCCACCTTGAGAAGATGGGACTTAGACTTGTAGCCAATTGGCTTTAGGATAAGTGAAAGATTGTTAGATATATGTGCCCTAGAAGCCAGAATTGGCTGACACTTGTAATACACTTCTAGGGGCAAAATTATAATTTTGACTAATAATCAATAAAATGGATTATTTTCTATCACATATGTGTATTTAGTGTCTGTGATACATCCTTTGAGTTAATGGTAATGATAATTCATATTTTCAAGAGTTGAAAATTTAAGACATGAATAATCATTATTAACTCATAAAATGCTCCCGACCATAGGATCATCACGAGGATGGTGATTGATCCGAAAGGTTGGTGTACAATCGCTTCTCTTTAGTAGATGAGTCTTGAGTCTATGGTGTGGAGACACCAGAGCGAGAGTACAGGTACTCGTTAGAGAATGAGGGCACTGAGCGTGACCACCTCGAGTAGTCATTAGGAAGTCTACCTTCTCGTCAATGACTGACTCGATGCTGCAGTAGGTGTGTCTGGTTCTTTGACCTGAGGTGCATCGATAGTTCACCTTGAGGGTGTTATAGTTTGACTACACCATTACTCGATCTCCTAGCCATATGGAACCCTGAGGTGTATGTTGGCTATAGCATGTTCATTGTAGGAACTGGATTGCATCAAGATGGAATCTATCTACCTCGGTGGTAGAGGAGCAGCCCTATGATGATCATGAGAATCAAGTCCAGAAGTCCCATGGCCATGGCAGAGTGAAATAATAGAAAGAGTTTCTATTTAGATTTTCACATCGGACTTGAAATCGAATGATTACATCATATGACAGAAACTAGGGTTTGACGAGTTCACCTTAACCCTAATCTGATCGGGGCTCAAGATAGAAGAACTTAATCACACAGGTAGCTGCACCAAGAGGTTCGCATTCAGCTCTGATGGGTTGCCACCATATACTGCTAGGTGTCACTGGTGGATTTTGGGAGCAATTAGAATGATTTAGATGATCGATCATTCTAGCTGTTCGAATCAGAAGAGTTCTGATCCATCGAAAGGAGTTTCGATGATGTCGATGATAGAGATCATGACATATCCCATTACCATACAGAACTGAACCTAACTGGGTCACACAAACAAGGGTTTGAATCTGGTGATCATCAATTGAACTGATCTAGTTCAATTGATCTGAATGAGATTCAATTAGGTTCAAGGAAATCGTGCTAGCACTCGATTGAACCTAACGTTCTTCTTTTACTATCATAAATAAGTTGTCCTGACTGAGCCAAAGGAGTTTGTGCTCAATCAGAGGCCTTCATATGGTCTGACTGGAGGTTGTCCAAGTCAGAAAAGGTTGTCTTATTTTGTAAGACATTACCTACCATTTTTGGTCACCTGCCATTTCTTGTTCTTTGACTTTGGTCAAAAGTCTACCTTTGACTGGTCAAATGTTGACCATTGACACTTTGACTTTTGACCACATGTCATGCACCTATTGGAGAGCTGGTGGGGGCCTGTCCCCCTGCCAGAACCTGGCAAGGAAGAGGGCGCACGCCAAGGGTGGCGTGCGCCCAAGTTGGAGGCGCCTAGGAGTCCCTGTTGGATAGGGACTCCATCTCCTTTTTGGATTCCAATTAGAGTTCTCCTAAGAACCAACTTTGACTGGTCTTAGGCACCCTCTAAGGAGGAATCCAGGGGACTCTATTCCCACCAATCAGATTTAGATCTGATTTCACAAAGGGTTGTGATTGGTTGGGAAGAAGAGGAGTTGGATCATGCTTAGTCTATAAATAAGACCCTGCGCCCAACTCAAAGTAAGTTTTGAATCACAATTCCCATGCCCCAAGGCTGCCTCTCCCCTCTTCCTCCATGCCAAACCACCTTCTCCCTCTCCTCTCCACGTCCAAAAGAGTTTTGGAGCTTGGTTGGTGCGATCCAGATCAAAGAAAGGCGAGTGAAAGCTAGAAGGCTGCACTGCTGCAAAGGACGACTGCTGATCTTCAAAAGAAGTTTTGAAGATCCTCCAGATCAGATCTAGATCTAATTTTTGGAGATGTAATAGAGAAGAAGAAGATCTCTAGATCTAGCCTGAGTGGATACCGATAGAGGCCAGGCACTTGTGTGGCTAGATCCAGAACCTTCCACTGCATATAGGATCATCAACGGGTAATAGGATTACCTATATCAAGGTAAATTAAATTTGATTTAATTTATCTAGATTTTATTTTATTTCTAAAATAATAATAATTAGATCTAAAACATCTCAGATTTGATTAGGATCAGAGAGAAAAATTTTTGAAATATATCTCTTGATCTGATTAGATCTGAACGAACCTGGTCCAAAAAATCAGGATTTCCCTTTAATAGTATTGTACACTTATATATTTGCATAACGTATTTTCATTGCAGGTGCATCATTCAGTTGGATATTTTACGGTCCCACATGTATGGTGCATGTGTGGAATCGTCAGCATTAGGTGATGGTGCAGTATGATGTGGAGGAGAGGTCAGTAGGGGTGACTGCATGGGAGACGCATTTCTTTTTTGGAGTGCTTGTGAGGCGGTCAGATATTATTTCCATAGAGCTCAAAAACTAACGATTGATGGATGATGCTGTCAGGGATCGGGTGTGGGAGAAGATACAGGCAAGCGCATCTTAATTATATTTATGCATTTTACATATTTACACCATGTTTGATTAGAATAATTTTGTAACTAACTTTTGATAACTTTGTGCAGAGGAGATATGACTTTTCTGATCATGAGAGGGCTTGAGATGCCCGACTGAAGAAGATCGGAGAGTTGTACTGGGGCTACCAGGTCAAGCTCCATAGAGGATGGCTCGAGCACCGACGAGACACTCTAGAGGAGCTTGTTCCTTGGATACAAGACTATCCTCCGAGTCAGTGGGAGAGGATGGTTACACATTGGAGGAGCCAAAAGTTTGAGATAAAATTACTAATTTTTAAATTTTTTAATATACTTAAAGTTATATTTAAATAATTTTTAAATATTTATTTTTTATTTGAATACTTGTTAGGCTACCTCCCATAAGAATCGAGAGAATCGGGCAGCCCAGGAGTATACGCACACTCTCGACCGTGAGTCTATGGCCAGTCATGTGCATAGAGAGGTAATGAATTCTAAATCTTACTAAATAAATTAAATTATTTTTTTATATTTCTGATAAATTGATTCATTGTTATAGCTGATGAGAGATGGAGTGATGCTCAGCCATAGTGAGATCTTTCGATCCAGCCATACGGATAAGAAGGGTAGGTAGATGAACACCGCGATCAGAAAGATTTTTATAAGTATTAAATATATTAGTATATATGATTAGTATTACAGTATTTCTTATAAAATTTTATTTAAATTTATAATTACAGAATCAATTAGATGTGCTTGCGAGCGAGGGCTCGAATACCACCGGCCTCCATGACCATCTGTCTCAGGTCTTAAGGCCTGAGAACTCTAGGAGGATCCGATGTAGGCTTGGACATTAGTCGACCAGCTATTGGTCTGAGGTGAGCATCTCTTCACAAGCTTTCGGTGTCGTCAGTCGGAAGGAGCTTGAGGAGGCATTGGCATGGATAGATGATGCTATGATGCAGGTAGATCAGGCTGAGGAGCGCACATCTCATCTGGAGGACATTGTGAGAGATATGGTGTCGACGCTCAGCACGCATTTTGGAGGTGCCTTCATGGGCTTTGAGGATATGTTGGCCCACATTCCAGCTCCAACTCCTCTAGCCCCAGCTCCAGCTCCAGCTCTAGCTCTAGCACCAGCTCCAACTCATGCTCCATCTCCCAGTGATGACAATGATGTAGATTTAGGAGACTTTTGATGTATTTTTTTTTGAAAAATATTATAATAAATTTTATTCGATAATAAAATTTTAGCATTTTAAAAATATTTTTATGTTTATAATATTTTTTTATGTTATATATCTCTACATTTATCAGGTAAAATATATAAAGAATTAAAAATTTTATATTTTTTAATTATTCAGAAGCTATGATAGCGGTTTTACAACTACAGTCGTAGACGTGCCTACCGCTGCCGTAGGCAATGTGTCAAACACTACATAGACCTATGGCAGTGGTTACATAACCACTATAATAGACTAGTCTATGACAGCGATTTTATAATCGCTGCCATAGATAAGCCTTTGGTAGCGGTTTAGGAACTGCTGCAATATGCACTCTATGGCATCGGTTTCCAAAATCACTGCAATAACCACTGCCATACACCAACGACGATGGCTGTAGTGGCAGCGATTAGCTAACTTCTGCCATAGCCTATAATAATGATTTTTTGGACTAAAGCAGTGGTTATGAACCATTGCCATAGTCTTGTTTTGTAGTAGTGCCTTCCTATTACTCTACTTCTCTCTTTTCTGAGCACTCCATTCTAGTTGGTCAGAGAATTGACTTGAGTATTGGAGGATCCTATCGGAGCCATCCACCTCCGATTTGGACTTTATTTTGCAAGTTCCATCGACGACCTTGCCTCTCCAACTCTAGCTACCTTCGGCATCCTCACAGATTTCTACACCAATAGGATTGGCACTAGAGGAAGGGATCTCTGAGCCCTTATTCTAAAAGAAGTGTCTAGTCGATCCAATCTGCCTTCTTCTTCTCCTAATCTTTTGAATTCATCTCTATTTAATCCCTTCTTGCTTCAAAAATGCCTCCAAAGAAGACAACCATCCGACAGTCTACTGCATCTACCACCAAATCTAAGCCAGATCTGCCCATCCTAGCTCCATTATCGGCACCACAACCCCCTCAGCCTTGGTGGACCCAGAGCAATTTAACCTACTAGTATAGTAGGTTAGGGGCCTCACCAAAATAATGCAAGCCATGCAGTGGTCCCTGGCACCAATTTTGCTGGAGAAGTCCCTATCGGAACATCAAGAAGCAGTGCAAAGAAAGCCTACCTAGATGAGCAGGCCTATAAACCCTGGGAAGGGGAAGCAAAGGATGGAGAGCCTTTGTTCCGACCATGATTCCTCTCCTAGAGAAACTCTCCCTATCTCCAATCGGTGCCCATCCAAGATTCATGATCGAGATGATGCTCTTGATCAGAAACTCTAGGAGATGAGCTGGTAGATCAAAGAACTCTACCATGCCACCCCAATCCACGATAATGACATCTGCACTGATCCCCCCTTCTCTGCTCGACTCATGAAGGAGTCTGTCCTGCTGAACTTCAAGCTCTCTCAATTGGAGAGTTATGATGGGACTAATGATCCGATCGACTATCTTATGACCTTTTAGACCATAATGCTACTCCATGGCACATCTGATGCCATTTTTTGTCAAGCTTTCCCCTTCACTCTGAAGAAAGCAGTAAGGAGTTGGTATTCGGGCCTCAAATCGGATACCATCTTTTCTTTTGACCAGTTGAGCCATGAATTCATGGCTCATTTTATTGGCAGCCATCACTAGAGATGAGGCTCAGACTTTCTCATCAACATAAAGCAAAACGAAGGGGAGTCCATTCGTGCTTATGTCAACTGCTTCAATGCTATTGCCCTGAAGGTCCAAAATCTGGACCAATCTATTGCTTTGGCTGCATTAAAGGGCAGTCTCCAAAAGAATGATCTTCTTTTTTCTTGAAGAAAAAGTATCCCTAGAATTTTGCCGACATGCCAGCCCAGGCAAAGGGCTATGCCCAAGCAGAGGAAGCCTTCTGACTGAAAGATGAAGAAGCTATGAAAGAGTGGCAGGCAGGCGAATCCAGCAAGCTCGCAATTAAAAAAAATTGAGTGAAGCTCAACCACGCTCTCAAACCCCTCCTGAGTGCAAACAAGCTCGGACTCCCCCTCGAGCTTGTCAACAAAGAAGCTCGAATAGAAAACTATGGTGGAACTCCCCCTCCAGAAGATTCTACAACTATGCTCTTTTAAACACCATAAAGATCCAAGTGCTGATGGAGATAAAGGAGCAACTACCAAGGCTAGAGAGGTTACGGAGTCACCCAGCCAGGCGCAACCCCAACAAGTACTACCTTTACCATCATGACCACAGTCATAATACTAAAGAATGTATCTAGCTTCAGGATGAGATTGAAGCACTGATTAGAAGAGGTCAGCTGGATCGATTTAGGTGCTAGTCAGAAAGGTGGGAAGATTGGGCGAGAGCCCCACCACAGCCTGAACCACTTCAAGGGGATGAGCAACAAGAAGATCAGCCCCCACTTGGCATCATCAATACTATTGCATGGGGACATCGATGGGGGGAAGCCAGTAGATCGGTGGAGCTAGCAAAGAAGTAGTGGATTGAGGAACCTATCAATTTTACTAAGGAAGATGCTCAAGGGGTACAGTTTCCGCATAATGATGTGGTTGTAGTAACTCTAAATATTACAAACTATGATATATGTCATATTTTAATTGATAATGGAAGCTCTATTGATGTTTTGTTTTATAATGCTTTCTCTAAAATGTTCATATCCGATAGTAAGATGGGTTCAATGAATTCCGCATTAGTCAGGCTCACTAGCGACACAGTGCTAGCTCAAGGGATAATAACTTTACAAGTTATGGTGGGTCGGTACCCAAAGCGATCTAGAGATTAAGTTGATTTTTTGGTGGTCAAGACCCCTTTTGCCTATAATGCAATCCTTGGCCAACCTAGTTTGAATGCACTTTGGTCTATGGTTTCAACTTACTACCTAAAAATGAAGTTCCTGACAAGGCACAGCATCGGGGAGGTCAAAGGAGATCAGGCACCAGCTCGGTATTACTACAATATTGTCCTACTGGAAGGAAGGCAAGCAGATCCTTGTCTAGTAGATGGGCTTGATGTCCATGATGACCTATCTGAAGAAAGAAGGGAACCCATCAACGATCTTATGGAGGTCCCTTTGAGTGATGGAAATAAGGAACACACTGTAAAGATT
Organism: Cocos nucifera; assembly: GCA_006176705.1. NCBI lineage: Eukaryota > Viridiplantae > Streptophyta > Magnoliopsida > Arecales > Arecaceae > Cocos > Cocos nucifera. The sequence goes on along the minus strand of QRFJ01000721.1, from coordinate 217,321 downwards.
GGCTCTAATCTAAAAGAAGAAATCAGAAAGTAGCTCATCGCTTTCTTGCAAAAGAATGCTGATATTTTTGCCTAGAAATCTACAGATATACCTAAGATTGATGCAGAGATAATGGAGCATCATCTGGGTGTGGACCTTAAACCTCGGCCAGTGAAGCAAAATAAGCACAACTTTGCACCAGAGAGACAGAAGGCTATCATGGATGAGGTTGATAAACTACTTAAGATGGAGTTTATCTGAGAAGTGTCTTACTCGGATTGGATTGCAAATGTCATCCTTATCAAGAAAGCCAATGGCAAGTGGAGGATGTGCATAAACTTCACAAATTTAAACAAACCTTGCCCAAAAGATAGCTATCCTTTGCCTAAGATTGACCAACTAGTGGATGCAACTTCAGGCCATGAACTCCTCACCTTTATAGATGCTTTCTTTGGCTATAACCAAATTCGGATAGCACCAGAGGATGAGAAGAAGACTACTTTTATTATTGATCATGGTCTTTATTATTATAGGATCATGCCCTTTGGACTTAAAAATGCAGGTGCAACTTATCAGCACCTAGTGAATAAGATCTTCAAGGAGAAGATCAACCGCAACATGGAGGTGTATGTAGATGATATGTTGGTTAAAATCCAATCTTCATCAAATCACATTGCCAATCTCGAAGAGACCTTCAGCACCCTCTTAAAGTATATGATGAAGTTGAATCCTACAAAATGCGCTTTCGAAGTAACCTCAGAAAAGTTTCTGAGATTCGTGGTGTCAAGGCATGGCATCGAAGCCAACCCAAAGAAGATCAAAGCCATCCAAGAGATGGTCATCCTGAAAATAATAAAAGAAATTCAGTGTCTCATAGGCAAGGTAGCAGCCCTAAATTGCTTCATTTCAAGGTTGGTAGAGCATTATATGCCCTTCTTCCAAATCCTCAAATAGCCCAAGAACTTCAACTGGACTCCTAAGTGACAGTAGGCTTTTGAAGAATTGAAGAACTATCTCAGTTTGCCTCTGCTCCTAGCCATGACTAAACTTAGAGAAGAGCTATTCTTGTACCTTGGTGTGTCTTCAATAGCTATTAGAGCCATTCTGGTCAGAGAAGAAGCTAAAGTTCAAAAGCAATCTACTATATAAGCAGAGTCCTGAGGGATGCAGAAATAAGGTACATCAAATTAGGAAAACTAACTTATGCCTTGTTGAATACAGCTAGAAAGCTCCGACCTCATTTTCAGGGATACATAATTACTCTCCTTACTAATCAATCCATCAAGGCAGTTCTTCACGGGTCTGATACCTTCAAAAGAACAACAAAATAGGCAATTGAGTTAATTATATTTGACATTCATTTTCAATCTCGGCCATCCATTTAAGCTCAAATACTAACTGATTTTATAGTAGAGTGCACTATTCTGATTACGACCAAACCAGAGCATTAAAATGTTCATATCCCCGACTCCCCTGAAGAGAAAACTAATCTTTCTAAAAATTTTTGGGCACTATATATGGATGGTTCATCTAATGCTTCTAGGGCAGGTGCAGGCTTGATTCTCATTAATCCAAAGGAGATTATGGCCGAGGATGCTTTGCACCTTAAGTTTCCTGCCACTAACAATGGAGCAGAGTATGAAGTCTTGATTATAGGACTAAGAATAGCCAAAGAAATAGAAGCAGAATATTTAAAAGTTTACAGTGACTCTCAACTAGTTATGGGACAAGTCAGTAGCAATTATGAAGCTCGGGAGGAAAGCATGAAGAAGTACTTAGAGCCGATCTTCTCTCAAAGTTGGCAGTTCTGGCCCCAAATGAACTACCGAAGGAAGTTCTCTTCGAAGTTCTACAGCACCCAAGTTCAGAAGAGTTTGAAGCAATAATGCAGGTTGACTATGAGCATAGCTGGATTAACCTACTGATTTCTTATCTCAAGGATGGAGTTCCTCTAAGAGATCCAAAAGAAGCTCGAAAATTAAAAAATCAGGCCTCTCGCTATGTCTTGTATGAGGATAAGCTATACAAGAGATCGTACTCCCTGCCACTCCTCAAATATCATCGACCTTCTGAAGCTGGCTATGCCTTGAGAAAAGTTCATGAAGGAATATATAGAAATCACCTAGGAGTGAGATCCTTATCATATAAGCTACTTTGGTAGGGATACTATTGGCCAATAATACACCAAGATGCGATGGATTATGTATGAAAATATGATAGATGTCAGAGAAATGCAAAGATTCAGAGATAGCTTGCTTCACAGCTCACACCTTTAAATGCTCCATGGCTGTTTGCATAGTGGGGAATGGATATACTTGGATCTTTTTTCATAGCATCTGGGCAGCGAAAGTTTCTTTTGGTGGTACTAAATTATTTTACTAAGTGGATTGAGGCTGAACCTCTAGCAAAAATTACTGAAGCCAAAGTATAGAACTTCATCTAGAAGTCAATAATTTATAGATTTGGTCTACCATGGATACTAATCACTGATAATGGACGCCAGTTCATAGGAGCAAAGTTTGCTAAATTCTATGAAGCCTTGAATATTTTCCACCACTTCACATAAGTAGCTCATCCATAGGTGAATGATGAGGTTGAGGTAACTAATAGAACTTTGCTTCTAGGGATAAAAGAAAGGCTAGAAAGAGCAAAAGGCATGTGGATAGATGAACTTTACAATGCGCTTTGGGCTTACCGAACTACCCAAAGATTACCTACTGAGAAAACTTTCTTTGCATTGGCCTTCGAAATGGGGGTAGTTATTCCAGTCGAACTGCAACTTCCTTAAACATGGGTTGAAACCTTTAATGAGCAAAGAAACTCGCAAGATCTCAGAGCAAATCTTGATCTACTGAAAGAAAAATGAGAGAATGCTCAGATCTGAATGGTAACTTACAAGCAAAAGGTAGCTCGCTACTACAATTCAAGAGTTAGAAATAAGACATTTAAAGTAGGAGACTTGGTGCTTCGATGAGCAGATATCTTATAATTTCAAAATCAAGGAAAGCTTGTCCCAAACTGAGAAGGCTCTTATGAGGTTATAAAAATTGTTCGACCAGGAGCATGTTATCTGAAGAAGCTCGGAGGAGCTACACTACCACGGCCATAAAATTTGAAAAATCTATGAATGTATTATCAGTAACTACATCTTAATAAATTTTTCTTACTTTAATAACTTCATCTTTGGTGCAAAATTATGCAATGATAGAGAATTACACAAAACAAAATTGAAGGCCTCCGATTCTTAAATAGAAGGTAAAGAAGAGAGGTCCTTTCAATGGCTCTTTTGTGCCGCAATGATCTTGTTAGAAATATAAGAAGAACCATATCCTAAAAAGAAAAAAAGTCAATTCCATCAAGAGCAGGAGGAGAACCTCATCCTGATGGGGGGACAAGAAGAGAAGCCCTTCTAATAACCCTTTTGTACCCTAATGATCTTATTAGGAATAGGAGGAGAACCTCATCCTAACAACAAAAAAGTCAATCCCATTAGGAATAGGAGGAGAATCTCATCCTGACAGGAAAACAAGAGGAGAGGCCCTTTTAAAGGCCCTTTTGTGCCCTGATGATCTTGTTAGGAATAGAAGAAGAACCTCATCCTAACAAGAAAAAAGTCAACCTCGTTAGAAATAAAAGGATCTCATCCTGATAGGAGGATAAGGAGAGAGACCCTTTCAATAGTCCTTTTGTGCTCTAATGATCTTATTAGAAATAGGAGGAGAACCTCGTCCTAACAACAAAAAAGCCAACCCTATCAGGAATAGGAGGAGGACCTCGTCTTGATGGGGAACAAGAGGAGAGATCCTTTCAATGGTCATTTTGTGCCCTAATGATCTTGTTAGGAATAAGACAAGAATCTTATTCTAATGAAAAAAAAAAGCCAACCCCATCAAGAATAGGAAAAGGACCTCATCCTGATAGGGGAACAAGGGGAGAGGCCCTTTTGACAGCCCTTTGGTGCCTCAATGATCTTGTTAGGAACAGGAGGAGAACCTCATCCTAACAAGAAAAAAAGCCAACCCTATCAGGAACAGAAGGAGGACCTCATCCTAATGGGGGGACAATGGAAGGAGTCTTTTCAATGATCCTTTTGTGCTCCAATGATCTTGTTAGGAACAGAAGAAGAATCTCATCCTAATAAGAAAAAAAGCCAATCCTATTAGGAATAAGAGGAGGTCCTCATCCTAACAAGAAGACAAGGCGAGAGGCCCATTCAATAGCTCTTTCATGCTACGATGCTCTTGTTAGGAATAGAAGGAGAACCTCATCCTAAGAATAAAAAAGATCAAATATGCCAGGAACAAGATGAAGAAACCAGATCTAGGATTTCAGGACTAGATCTTGAAACTTTTCAATATCGGACATAAAAAAATAAAATAAATCAAAATTTATTTATAAAAAATAAAAAATCCTTAGCTCTAAAATTTTATTACATGATTATGACATAATCTTAAATAAAAAATTAGAAATATAAAGAAAGAAGAACATGTTGATCATATCAACATGCATCTACACTACATCTAATGTAGGTATGTAAAAATATATCAGATCTATGTAACCTATGATGTTAGACATTCTAACTTATTGATCCAAACTTAAGAAAGATGCTCCGAGCCATACACATATCCAATCTCTAACAGATATCCATACGAGTTCACGAACTTCGATCAGAAGTCCTCTGCAGGAAATCAGTACAGTATGCTAGTACTGTGCTGATCCTTCTTCGATAGTTGATTCGGTACTTTCTTCTTTTAGATTTAGACTTCTCCAAAAAAATAGAAGGAAGAGAAGAGATTTTAGATCTAAGACACTCACAAAAAAAATCTCAAAAGAGAAGGATAAGAGAAGAATAAAGCAACCCTAAAAGAAGACCCTCTTCTTCTTCTCTATTCTCTCACCTAGACACCCAGATTGGTGTCTATAAAAACCCAATACCCAAGAGGTCTCTCATCCTAGTATTCACACATCCAAAAGCACTCTCCATGATCTAGAACATGTCCAAAAATTAGCTTAAAATTCATCCTATATAATGAGTTATAGAGGAGTCCTTGTTGGGTCAAATTCTTAGACTAGGAAAGAACAAACGGATGGGGGGGGAGTTCCCGCAACTAGAAAACCCTTCAATTGATAAGGACTAAATCCTGATTTCTATAATTGATGGTGTGGATTTTGTTAGATATATGTGCCCTAGAAGCCAGAATTGGCTGACACTTGTAATACACTTCTAGGGGCAAAATTGTAATTTTGACTATAATTAATGAAATGGGTTATTTTCTATCACACATGTGTATTTAGTGTCTGTGATACATCCTTTGAGTTAATGGTAATGATAATTCATATTTTCAAGAGTTGAAAATTTAAGACATGAATAATCATTATTAACTCATAAACAGCTCCCGACCATAGGATCATCACGAGGATGGTGATTGATCCGGAAGGTTGGTGTACGATCGCTTCTCTTTAGTAGATGAGTCTTGAGTCTACGGTGTGGAGACACCGGAGCGAGAGTACAGGTACTCGTTAGAGAACGAGGGCACTGAGCGTGACCACCTCGAGTAGTCATTAGGAAGTCTACCTTCTCGTCAATGACTGACTCGATGCTGCAGTAGTGTGTCTGGTTCTTTGACCTGAGATGCATCGGCAGTTCACCTTGAGGGTGTTATAGTTTGACTACACCATTACTCGGTCTCCTAGCCATATGGAACCCTGAGGTGTATGTTGGCTATAGCATGTTCATTGTAGGAACTGGATTGCATCAAGATGGGATCTATCTACCTCGGTGGTAGAGGAGTAGCCCTATGATGATCATGAGAATCAAGTCCAGAAATCCATGGCCATGGTAGAGTGAAATAATAGAAAGAGTTTCTATTTAGATTTTCACATTGGACTCGAATCGAATGATTACATCATATGACAGAGACTAGGGTTTGACGAGTTCACCTTAACCCTAATCTGATCGGGGCTCAAGATAGAAGAACTTAATCACACAGGTAGCTGCACCAAGAGGTTCGCATTCAGCTCTGATGGGTTGCCACCATATACTGCTAGGTGTCACTGGTGGATTTTGGGAGCAATTAGAATGATTTAGATGATCGATCATTCTAGCTGTTCGAATCAGAAGAGTTCTGATCCATCGAAAGGAGTTTCGATGATGTCTATGATAGAGATCATGACATATCCCATTACCATACAGAACTGAACCTAACTGGGTCACACAAACAAGGGTTTGAATCTGGTGATCATCAATTGAACTGATCTAGTTCAATTGATCTGAATGAGATTCAATTAGGTTCAAGGAAATCGTGCTAGCACTCGATTGAACCTAACGTTCTTCTTTTACTATCATAAATAAGTTGTCCTGACTGAGCCAAAGGAGTTTGTGCTCAATCAGAGGCCTTCATATGGTCTGACTGGAGGTTGTCCAAGTCAGAATAGGTTGTCTTATTTGTAAGACATTACCTGCCATTTTTGGTCACCTGCCATTTCTTGTTCTTTGACTTTGGTCAAAAGTCTACCTTTGACTGGTCAAACGTTGACCATTGACCCTTTGACTTTTGACCACATGTCATGCACCTATTGGAGAGCTGGTGGGGGCCTGTCCCCCTGCCAGAACCTGGCAAGGAGAAGGGCGCACGCCAAGGGTGGCGTGAGCCCAAGTAGGAGGCGCCTAGGAGTCCTTGTTGGACAAGGACTCCACCTCCCTTTTGGATTCCAATCAGAGTTCTACTAAGAATCCAGTTTGACTGGTCTTAGGCGCCCTCTAAGGAGGAATCCAGGGGTCTCTATTCCAACCAATCAGATTTAGATCTGATTTCACAAAGGGTTGTGATTGGTTGAGAGGAAGAGGAGTTGGATCACAAGAGGTCTATAAATAAGACCCTGCGCCCAACCCTAATTCCAATGCTATTAGATACGCCCCAAGGCTGCCTCTCCCCTCCTTCTCCATGCCATAGTCTCTTCTCCTCCTTGCTCTCCACGTCCAAAAGGTGTTTTGGACTTAGTTTGGTGCGATTCAGATCAAGGAAAGGCGATCAAAAGCAAGAAGGCTGCGCTGCTGCAAAAGGACGACTGCAGATCTTCAAAAGAGTTTTGAAGATCCTCCAGATCAGATCCAGATCTGATTTTTGGAGGTGTGATAGAGAAGAAGAGGATCTCCAGATCCAACCCGAGTGGATACCGGTAGAGGCCAGGCGCTTGCGTGGCTAAGATCCAGAACCTTCCGCTGCAATCAGGATCATCTACAGGGTAATAGGATTACCCAAATCAGGTAAATTGAAATTTGATTTAATTTATCTTATTTTATTTTATTTATTAAAATAATAAGAATCAGATCTGAAACATATCAAGATCTGATTGAGATCAAGAGAAAATTTTTGAAATATATCTCTTGATCTAATCAGATCTGGACGAACCTGGACCGGGAAATCAGGATTTCCCTTCAACTGGTATCAGAGCCATGGTTCTAAATTGTTTAGATCTGATTTTAATTTTATTTTAATTAGAAAATAAAGTGATTTCAGATGTCACATGAGATGTGATCAGATCTGAAATCAGAAAAAATTAAAATTAAATGATTTGGATCTAAGAACATGAAGATATGCATGACTAGTTCTAGAATAGAATAGTTCTATAGAATAGTTTTGCATGTCTTTGATTTAATCTGATTAAATCATATTTTAGATCTTCTTATTTACTATTTTCTGATATTATAAGTGTTATAATAACATCTGATAAACAGCAAATAAAAATTATTTAATTTTAAATATCATATGAGATATGATAGATGCATGACTAGACTAGTTGTAGAATAGTTCTACATAATTGTCTAGATTAGAATTTATTTTGATTAGATCAATTTAAATCTAATTTTTTAGATTATTATGTGATAATTTAGATCTGAAAACATGCATGATTTGATACATGAGATGTATGCAAAATATGCCTTGATTAGATCTAAATTTGTATATGAGATATATGATATAGATCTATAACTGTTTTGTAGATTTACATGTTCCTGATTAAGGCGTTCCTCTTGGCCGTCCGGTCATAAGAACGAAGAAGGGTTTAAAGGCCCTCTCTTCCCATTCGATGGGGTGTTCTTATGACGTGTAGGGGTGCTGCGTGTTCGTCCTTAATCAGAAACCCAAAACTTACTTTCTGCAAAACCCTAGATCCTGAAACCCTAGGATTTATTGTGCATATTTTGTTTATGAACCCAACTTAATTAAGAATTAAGTTTATGGAATATTAATTAGGTCTAAAATTGAGAATTTCAGATCTAAGACATATTCATAATACTGGGTTCGGGCTTGGGTAGCTCAATTAGGTCTAAGCGGTTGATCAAACCGAATCAAGAGTTGGTTAGATGGGATCAACAATGCTTAAATTGACCAGCCTAATAGGATTAAGTCTGGGTCAAGATCGAGTCACGATCAAGCAAGACCTAATTAGGCTCAGAGGTTAGAGTCTGGATTGTAGGCTAACCCAATTGGTTCTGACTCAACAATTTGGTGTCTAAGGTAAGTTTGGCACAGACGACCGACTGGTTTTTAATTGGAAGCTACTCGACCTGAATGCGTTCTTGTGCGAGTTAACGGCATATTCCTTCCACCGGTCTCACTTACCTGGCCATATCTGTTGACACAGTTCTGATCTGAGGTGGTCAATAATCCGAGCTGACCCATGCCACTAGGTTAGTCATAATTGTTATGACTAAGCCAAGTCTAGTTTAATGAGACCTGAATCAATTCTCCCTAAGAAAAGATTAAGTCCGAGGTCTTCCACCATTGTAGACGTGCGGGCCCTTCCCGGGGTTGATTGTTCTCGGCTGGATACAGTGGCTCAGTTGCACCGGGAAGACGCAACCATGTCTATTAGGCATTGGATGCTATGGGCTGGAGGATGAGTTGGGCTCAATATTCCGGATACGGTGAGAGACCCAATTAGGAACCCAGTCTATGCAAATGGTGGGTCTGACTTAACTAAGGAGTGGATCAATATTCCGGATACGGTGAGATTCATGAATTAGAGACCAAGTTTGGGTGCACCATGATTAGAGAATCATTGAACAAGAGTTGTTCACTCATTGGCTAACCCATCACCAATAACTGTTAGGTGAGGTGATGAGTCAGTTGGTGAGACCGCACCACCCACTAGAAATCATCAATCGCGGAGATTTTCGCATCTCTACAGAGGGAGTGTAGGGATCCGAGAAAATAGTGGGAGCTAATTTGTTTAAAAATAAAATCCCTAAACAAATTGGTCAAGTCAAAATTACAGTATCTAACTAGAATCTTTGACTCTCTACAGGAAAATGTCTGCGTCCAACCCACTGGCACGTATCCTAGACACACATAGACTGACTGGACCCAATTATAAAGATTGGCTCAGGAACTACAAAATTGTTTTGGGTTCAGAGAAGTTAACACATGTTTTGGACCAGGACCCTCCCACCTTACCAGCTCGTCCATCCACTGAACAGAGAGCGTCTCTGGAAAAATGGATTGACGAAGACAATAAGGCCAGATACTACATGTTGGGCTCGATGTCTGATGAGCTCCAGCGCCAACATGAAGATATCGGGACTGCTCGCCAAATGTTGGCTCACCTGCAGGAGATGTTTGGTGAACAGAGTCGCGCAGCCAAATATCAAGTCACGAAAATGACTTTTTAAGGCTAAGATGCGTGATGGGCAGTCAGTCCAAGATCACTGTCTGACAATGATCAAGGACATGGAAGAGCTTGAGAAGCTCGGTGTGAAGTTGGACTTGGATTTGCAGAACGATATTATTCTGCAATCCTTGACTGATGCATATGGGCAATTCATCATGAATTACCACATGCATAAACTTCAAAATTCCTTGGCCGAGTTGATGAATATGCTGGTTACCGCTGAGCTTTCTATGAAAGGTTCTAAAGGCTCAGTTCTTGCTATGGAACGGACTTCTTCCAAAAGAAAGTCTTATGGAAAGAAAAAGAAGTCTGTGAAAAAGCAAAAGGTAGAAGGATCAAAGAAGAAGAAGGCAGAACCGAAGAAGAAGGTCGATGGCAAAGGAAAGTGTTTCCATTGCAACAGCGACGGCCATTGGAAGCGGAACTGCCCTACTTACCTGGCCACCCTGAAGAACAAGAAGGAAGGTCCTTCTGGAGGTATGCTCGTTATTGAGTCTAACCTTACGGTTTCTTCTGCATCCAGTTGGGTGCTTGACTCTGGTTCTAGTGCTCATCTGTGCACTTCTATGCAGGGTCTTGAGGATAGCAGGAGGCTGAGGGATGGAGACATGATCCTACGCGTCGGTAATGGAGCAAGAGTTGCTGCAGTAGCCGTGGGAACATACCCTCTGCGATTACCATCTGGTTTAGACTTAGTTTTAAAAGACTGTTATTATGTGCCTGCAGCTAGCAGGAATTTGATTTCTGTTTCATGCTTAGCACAAGAAGGTTATGTGATCACCTTCTTTAAGGACCATTGTAACATTCTTTATGAAAGAAATAAAATTGCAAATGGTTTCCTTGTTAATGGTCTTTATCAGTTGCATATTGATGTACCTATTTTAACTATCGAGCAAAACGTGAATGCCAAACGACCTAGGGATAGTCCAAACGACAGATATCTATGGCACCTGAGATTAGGTCATATAGCAGAAGATAGGATTAACAAATTGGAGAAAAATGGGCTATTGAGTCCATTGACTTTTGAGTCATATCCAACTTGTGAATCTTGTCTTCAAGGCAAAATGACTAAACTCCCTTTTGTTGGACATGGGGAGAGGGCCACAGATCTCCTTGCCCTAGTACATACTGATGTGTGCGGCCCATTCGATGTGCCGGCTAGAGGCAATTTTGTCTACTTCATTACCTTTACCGATGATCTGTCTAGGTATGGGTATGTGTATCTTATGAGACATAAGTCTGAAGCCTTTGAAAAGTTCAAAGAATTCAGACATGAAGTAGAAAAACAAACTGGAAAACCCATTAAGGTTCTTCGATCAGATCGAGGAGGTGAATACCTTAGCCGGGAATTCCTAGACTATCTTAAGGAAAATGGCATAGTCTCTCAATGGACTCCACCAGGAACACCTCAACTCAACGGGGTTTCAGAACGGAGAAATCGGACTCTATTGGATATGGTTCGATCCATGATGAGCTTCACAGACCTCCCAGATTTTCTTTGGGGACATTCATTATTAACTTCAATCTATTTACTGAATAGGGTTCCCTCTAAAACCGTTCCTACCACACCGTATGAGATATGGCACGGTAAGAAACCAAGTCTGAGTCATCTCAGAATTTGGGGTTGTCCGGCTTATGTCAAAAGACAACAAGCGGACAAGTTAGAGTTTAGGTCCTTTAGAGCTCGATTCATAGGATATCCTAAAGAGTCATTAGGATACTATTTCTACATTCCAGAAGACCACAATGTGATTGTGAGTCGACATGCCATATTTCTTGAAAAATAGTTTATTCAAGATAGTGGCATTGGAAAGCAGATTAAGCTTGATGAGAAAGTCTCACAAGCAGAACGAGCTAAGGACCAAGTGGAACCAAATCAGGTTGAGCCAATAAGAACACTACCTCCTCCACCTCGTAGATCGGAAAGAGTTTCCCGTCCCCCTGAAAGATACTTAGGTATTATTTCAGAGGACGTAGAGGAAATGTTCCTCATAGGTAATGGTGCTCATGGTGATGATCCCAAAACCTACAACGAGGCGATATCAGATATCGACTCCGAGAAATGGCTTGAGGCAATGAAGTCAGAGAATCGACTCGATGCACTCAAACCAAGTCTGGACCTTGGTAGATCCACCAGAAGGTATAGTACCTATTGGGTGTAAATGGATCTTCAAGAGAAAGATTGGTGCAGATGGGAATGTGGAGACATTCAAGGCTAGACTGGTGGCAAAAGGTTATAGTCAACGTGAAGGCATTGACTATCAGGATACCTTTTCCCCGGTAGCTATGCTAAAATCCATCCGCACATTGCTTGCTGTTGCAGCCTATTTCGATTATGAAATATGGCAAATGGACGTGAAAACGGCATTCCTAAATGGATATCTTGAGGAAGATATCTATATGGAACAGCCGCTAGGTTTCACATCCAGTGATACTGATCACAAGGTTTGCAAGCTGCAAAGGTCCATATATGGACTTAAGCAAGCATCTCGGAGCTGGAACACTCGTTTCAATGATGTGATCAAAAAGTTTGGTTTCATCAAAAATGAAGAGGAACCATGTGTTTTCAAAAGGGTCAGTGGGAGCGCTGTTGTCTTCCTCGTATTGTACGTGGATGACATCCTCCTTATTGGGAATGATATTCCCATGTTGACATCAGTCAAGATGTGGTTGTCTAAGGAATTCTCCATGAAAGACCTAGGTGAAGCATCCTTTATTCTAGGAATTAAGGTCTATAGGGATAGACCGAATAGGATGCTAGGACTTTCACAGAAGAATGTACATAGAGGAAGTACTAAAGAGGTTTAGTATGGAAAACTCTAAGAGGGGATTAATACCCTTCAGACATGGTATTCATCTTTCCAAGAAGATGTGCCCCAGCACACCTGAGGAAATAGAACGCATGAGCAAGATCCCTTATGCTTCTGCAATAGGGAGCCTCATGTATGCCATGCTATGTACACGACCTGATATAGCCCATGCTGTGAGTGTCACAAGCAGATATCAGTCAAATCCAGGTGAAGAACACTGGACTTCTGTGAAATGTATCCTTAAGTACTTGAGAAGAACTAAGGATATGATGTTGGTCTTTGGTAATGGAGAACTCCAAGTTCAGGGATACACAGACTCGGACTTCATGTCCGATATAGATGATCGAAAGTCGACATCTGGAAGTCTGTTTGTGTGCAATGGTGGAGCTGTCAGCTGGAAGAGTTCCAAGCAAACTGTGATAGCAGATTCCACCATGGAAGCAGAATATATAGCTGCATCAGAGGCTGCAAAGGAAGCATTCTGGTACAAGAAGTTTGCTGCAGAAATTGGAGTAATGCCATCAGATGCCATTCCTCTTTACTGCGACAACAATGGCGCCATAGCCCTTGCTAAGGAGCCGAGGTCTCACCAGAAGTCCAAGCACATTGAGCGGCGATATCATCTCATCCGCGATTACCTTGAGAAAGGTTACGTTGAGGTCAAGAGAGTCAACTCCACAGATAATGTGGCAGACCCACTTACAAAGCCGTTGGGCCAGCAGAAGATCGAAGCCCACCTTGAGAAGATGGGACTTAGACTTGTAGCCAATTGGCTTTAGGACAAGTGGGAGATTGTTAGATATATGTGCCCTAGAAGCCAGAATTGGCTGACACTTGTAATACACTTCTAGGGGCAAAATTATAATTTTGACTATAATTAATGAAATGGGTTATTTTCTATCACACATGTGTATTTAGTGTCTGTGATACATCCTTTGAGTTAATGGTAATGATAATTCATATTTTCAAGAGTTGAAAATTTAAGACATGAATAATCATTATTAACTCATAAACAGCTCCCGACCATAGGATCATCACGAGGATGGTGATTGATCCGGAAGGTTGGTGTACGATCGCTTCTCTTTAGTAGATGAGTCTTGAGTCTACGGTGTGGAGACACCGGAGCGAGAGTACAGGTACTCGTTAGAGAACGAGGGCACTGAGCGTGACCACCTCGAGTAGTCATTAGGAAGTCTACCTTCTCGTCAATGACTGACTCGATGCTGCAGTAGTGTGTCTGGTTCTTTGACCTGAGATGCATCGGCAGTTCACCTTGAGGGTGTTATAGTTTGACTACACCATTACTCGGTCTCCTAGCCATATGGAACCCTGAGGTGTATGTTGGCTATGACATGTTCATTGTAGGAACTGGATTGCATCAAGATGGGATCTATCTACCTCGGTGGTAGAGGAGTAGCCCTATGATGATCATGAGAATCAAGTCCAGAAGCCCATGGCCATGGCAGAGTGAAATAATAGAAAGAGTTTCTATTTAGATTTTCACATTGGACTCGAATCGAATGATTACATCATATGACAGAGACTAGGGTTTGACGAGTTCACCTTAACCCTAATCTGATCGGGGCTCAAGATAGAAGAACTTAATCACACAGGTAGCTGCACCAAGAGGTTCGCATTCAGCTCTGATGGGTTGCCACCATATACTGCTAGGTGTCACTGGTGGATTTTGGGAGCAATTAGAATGATTTAGATGATCGATCATTCTAGCTGTTCGAATCAGAAGAGTTCTGATCCATCGAAAGGAGTTTCGATGATGTCTATGATAGAGATCATGACATATCCCATTACCATACAGAACTGAACCTAACTGGGTCACACAAACAAGGGTTTGAATCTGGTGATCATCAATTGAACTGATCTAGTTCAATTGATCTGAATGAGATTCAATTAGGTTCAAGGAAATCGTGCTAGCACTCGATTGAACCTAACGTTCTTCTTTTACTATCATAAATAAGTTGTCCTGACTGAGCCAAAGGAGTTTGTGCTCAATCAGAGGCCTTCATATGGTCTGACTGGAGGTTGTCCAAGTCAGAATAGGTTGTCTTATTTGTAAGACATTACCTGCCATTTTTGGTCACCTGCCATTTCTTGTTCTTTGACTTTGGTCAAAAGTCTACCTTTGACTGGTCAAACGTTGACCATTGACCCTTTGACTTTTGACCACATGTCATGCACCTATTGGAGAGCTGGTGGGGGCCTGTCCCCCTGCCAGAACCTGGCAAGGAGAAGGGCGCACGCCAAGGGTGGCGTGAGCCCAAGTAGGAGGCGCCTAGGAGTCCTTGTTGGACAAGGACTCCACCTCCCTTTTGGATTCCAATCAGAGTTCTACTAAGAATCCAGTTTGACTGGTCTTAGGCGCCCTCTAAGGAGGAATCCAGGGGTCTCTATTCCAACCAATCAGATTTAGATCTGATTTCACAAAGGGTTGTGATTGGTTGAGAGGAAGAGGAGTTGGATCACAAGAGGTCTATAAATAAGACCCTGCGCCCAACCCTAATTCCAATGCTATTAGATACGCCCCAAGGCTGCCTCTCCCCTCCTTCTCCATGCCATAGTCTCTTCTCCTCTTGCTCTCCACGTCCAAAAGGTGTTTTGGACTTAGTTTGGTGCGATTCAGATCAAGGAAAGGCGATCAAAAGCAAGAAGGCTGCGCTGCTGCAAAAGGACGACTGCAGATCTTCAAAAGAGTTTTGAAGATCCTCCAGATCAGATCCAGATCTGATTTTTGGAGGTGTGATAGAGAAGAAGAGGATCTCCAGATCCAACCCGAGTGGATACCGGTAGAGGCCAGGCGCTTGCGTGGCTAAGATCCAGAACCTTCCGCTGCAATCAGGATCATCTACAGGGTAATAGGATTACCCAAATCAGGTAAATTAAATTTGATTTAATTTATCTTATTTTATTTTATTTATTAAAATAATAAGAATCAGATCTGAAACATATCAAGATCTGATTGAGATCAAGAGAAAATTTTTGAAATATATCTCTTGATCTAATCAGATCTGGACGAACCTGGACCGGGAAATCAGGATTTCCCTTCAACTGGTATCAGAGCCATTTCAGATGTTTAATCTGATTTTAATTTTATTTAATTAGAAAAATAAAGTGATTTCACGATGTCACATGAGATGTGGATCAATTGAAATCAAAAATTATTAAATGAATTTTGATTCTAAGAACATGAAGATATGCCATGACTCGTTCTAGAATAGATAGTTTTTGCATGTCTTTGATTTAATCTGATTAAAATCATATTTTAGATCTTTTCCTATTTTTACTATTTTTGATATTATAAAAGATTTTTATGTGTGATAATTAGGTGAGGCTTTTTGCTATAATACGAGTTGGGGAAATATAAAAGTTAGTTTGATTTTCTATATCATATCGATGTAGTAGTGAGGTGAGAGTGGCATGGACTGAGACTATTGTAGAATAGTGTGCCTGTGAGTATATTGAGTCAAGTAGATTAAGAATTTTATTGTTCTGTTAGTTAGGATCAATTTAATAGTTCGTAGTTTTTTTAGGAGTTGACTAGTGTGATAATTTAGAATTCTAAATATATTGTCATGATATGTAATCACAGTGAGTAGGTATGGAGTTTACAATAGTGTTGGTTTAATTAGATCTAAACTTTGTATATGAGTATATAATAGAGATATAACTAGTTTTGGGATTTACATGTTCCTTATTTAAGGTCCTCTTTGGCGTTCCGTCATAAGAACGAAGAAGGGTTTGATACGGCCTTCTCTTCCCATTCATGGGGTGGTTCTTATTGATGTGTAGTGGGGTGCTGCTGGGCTGTGTCGTCTTAATCAGAAACCAAATCTTACTTCATCATGCAAAACATAGAATGCTGAGAGAAAACAGGCACACTAAAGGAGATTATACTAAATTGATGTCATATATTTTGTTTAAAAATTTAGAACCAACTTTAATTAAGAATAATAAGTTTATAAACTAGATGAGAATATCAATTGGTCTAAAAATTGAGAATTTTCAGATCGTAAGACATATCATAATACTGGGTTCGAGCTTGGTAGCTCAATTAGGTTTAAGCGGTTGAGTCAAAACCAGAATCAGAGTGGGTTAAGATGGATCAAGCAATGCTATTAAAGTTGACCACTAATAGGAATTAGTCTGGGTCATTAGATCCAGAGTCAACATCAATTCGCAAGACCTAATTTAGCTCAGAGGTTAAGCAGTTTGGCTTGTGAGGCTAACCACGATTGGTTTGACTAACTTAATTTGGTGTCTAAGGTAAGTTTGGCAACCAGACGACCGAGCACTGTTTTTTTTAATTGAAAGCTTATTCGGGATGCCTGAATGCGTTCTTTGCGAGTTAACGACATATCTGTCCACCGATGCTCACTTACCTGGCATATCGTTGACAGTTCGATCTGAGGGTGGTCAATAATCCGAGCTACCATAGGCCACTAGGGTTAGGTCATGAATTTGTTTGACTAAGCAAGTGATAGGTTTAATGAGACTGAATCAAATTCGTCCTCTTAAGAAGAATATTGTTCATAGATTAAGTGCGAAAGTGCTTTCCAGCGTCATTGTAACATGCGGTAGCCCCTTTGCCCTCAGGGTTGATATGTTTCCAGGGCTGTCAGCATAACTAGGTGGCTCCAGTTACACGGGAAGATGCAACCATGTCTATTAGGCATGGATATTTTGCTATGGTCTTGGAGTGATGAGTTGCGGGATCAAATGATTTGCTGGATTACGGGTGAGAGACGCCAATTTAGGGAATCCTTGCCAGTTCCTGATTCAACTATAGTGGTCCTTGGACTTAACTAAGAGGGAGTGGATTCTAATGATTGTTCGTGATACGGTGGATGAGAGTATATCATGAGCAATTCAGAGAAGATCAGAATGCACTTTGGGTGCACCAATGGATTTTTATGAATCATTGAACGAGATCGTTTTCCACCGTCATTGGCTAACCCATCACCAATTAACTGTTTAGGTGGGTGATGAGTCAGATTGATGAGACCTGCACCACCCACTAAATATCATCAATCGCGGAAGATTTTTTCGCATCTCTACGGAGGGAGTGTAGGGTCGACAAAATAGGTGGGAGCTAATTTAGTTTAAAAATAAAAGTCCTAACAAATTGGTCAAGTCAAAAAATACAGTATATAACTAGAATCTTTGACTCTCTACAAGGTAAAATGTCTGCGTCCAACCCACCTGAGCAACGTAACTAGAACACACACTTAGACTGACCTGGGAACCCAATTATAAAGATTGGCTCAGGAACTGACAAAATGTCGTTTGGGTTCAGAAGTTAACACATGTTTTTGGATCTGCAGCCCTCCCCACCTTACCACTCGTCCATCTGTACCACTGAACAGAGAGACCGTCTCTGGGAAAAATGGATTAGAGAAGACAATAAGGCCAGATACTCCATGTTGGGCTTCGGTGTCTGATGAGTCTCGCCAGCGCCAACATGAAGTCATATCGGGACTGCTCGCGCAAAGTGTTGGCTACCTAATAGAGGAGAATTTTGTGATCAGAGTCGGCCGCAGCAAATATCAAGTCGAAAACCGAAACGATATTTAAGGCTAAGATGCATGATGGGCAAGTTCCTAGTCCAAGAATTCACTGCTTACTATGGATCCATAGGACAAGGAAAGCTTGAGGAAAGCTCGTGTGAGTTGGACTCTGGTTTGCCGAAAAAACGCTATTAATCTGAAATCCTTACTTGATGCATATGTGGCAATTCATCATGGAATTTTATCAACATGCATAACTCTTCAAAAATTCTTGGCCGATTGGTGAATAGTGCTGGTTACCGCTTGAGCTTTTCTATGAAAGGCTCTAAAGGCTTCAGTTCTTTGATATGGAACGCCATAGACTTCTTTCCAAAAGAAAATCTTGATGGAAAGAAAAAGAAGTCTTTGAAAAAGCAAAAGCATCGCGTAGATGGAGCTAGACGAAGAAGAAGGCATATAACGAAGAAAGAAGGTCGATGGCAAAGAAAGTGTTTTCCATAAGCATAGCAAGGCGACGCCCATTATGGAAAGCAGAACGTCTTGCCCGCTAACATGTACATGGCCACTGTCTCGTGAAGAGAACAAGCAAGGAGGGTCCTTCTGAGTATGCTCGTAAATTGAGAAAGCATCATACCTTACGGTCGTTCTCTTCTACATCCAGTTGGGCTGCTGTGGAACTTAGTTCTAGTGCTGACATCCTGTTAACTTGCTACCCCATGCAGGTCCTTGAGGGATAGCAGAGAGGCCTGACGGGAGTGGAGAACATGAATGGTAGCCGTACGGTAATCGGAGCAAGAGTTTGCTGCAGCGTAGCCAGTGGGAACATACCCTCATGCGTACTTACCTATCTGGTTTAGACTAGTTTTTAGAAATGAAACTGTTATTATGTGCCGGCATGCGCAGCCCAGGATAATTATTCTGTTTCCATGCTTAGCTCACAAGAAAGGTTAATGTGAAATCCACTCTTCTTTAAAGGGTCCATATGTAACACTTCTTTAATGAAAGAAATAATAAAATTGCAAATGGTTTTTTCCTTTGTAATGGTCTTATCAGTTGCATTTCGATGTAACCTATTTTAACTATCGACGCAACCACGTGAATGCCAACTGACCTAGGGATAGCTCCAACGATTAGATAATCTTAATGGCACCCTGAGATTAGGTCCATTAAGCAGAAGAATAGGATTACCAAATTGGACAAAAATGGCTATTGAAAGTCCCCAATACATTTTATAGTTCCATATACTATTTGAATCTTGTCTTCAAGGCAAAATGACAACTAACCCTTTTGTTGACCATGGGGGTGAGTGGCCACGATCTCCTTGCCCTAGATTACATTTAACTGACTGTGTGCGGTGCCCATTCGATTGTGGCCGCTTAGAGACAATTTTGTCTCACTTCATTACCGTATCCCATAACCAGGATGATTCTGTCTAGGTCTAGGGTTATGATTGTATCTTGATGGACAGATAAAGTTGACCCCCGCCTCTTGAAAAAGTCTAAACGGGAACTTTCAGACAGTGAAGTAGAAGAAACAAAACTGGAAAACGCCATTAAGGTTTCTTTCGACTCAGATCGGGGAAGAGTGAATAACACTTAGCCAGGAATTCCTTAAACTATCTTTAAAGGAAAAATGGCATGTCTCTCAATGGACTCCACAGGAACACCTCAACTCATACGGGTTTCAGTAACAGGAGAAACTCGGAACTCTATATTGGATATGGTTCGATCCATGATTGAGCTTCACAGACCTCAACATGATTTCTTTGGGACATTCATTACTTTTCCAATCTATACTGAATAGGAGTTCACTCCTAAACAACCGTACCTTACCAACATGCTTGTAATGAGATATGAGCACTGTAAGAAACCAAGTCGTGAGTCATGCTCAGAATTTGGCGGTTGTCACCGCTTCAATGTCAAAAGACAACAAGCGGAACAAGTTAGAATTAGGTCCTTAGAGCTGATTCAGTAGGATAATCATCTAAAGAGGTCAATTAGGATACTACATTCTACATATCCAGAGACCCACAATTCGAATTGTGAGTCGACATGCCCAATACTTCTTCTCGAAATTAAGTTTTATTAGATAGTGGACGGTGGAAAGGCAGATAAGCTTGATGAGGAAATGTCTCACAAGCGAAAGAGCGTAGATCCAAGTGGATACAATCAGGTTTGAAGCGCCCAACTAAGACACAACTAACGCTCCCTCCACCTTTGTCGGGACAACCGATGTTTTGCCCCGTCCAAAACTACTTAGAAGGCAGATGACATTAGTGTATCTACTTGTGATCAGAGGAGTTAGAGGAAAGTTTCCTTACAATAGAATAAATATGGGGTGTCAATGGAGCATGATCCCAAAACCTACAATGAGGCGATATCAGATAATCCGACTTCGAGAAATGGCTTGAGGCAATGAAGTCAAAATCGACTCGAGCAACTCAAACCAAGTCTGGACCTTGGTAAGTCCACCAGAAGGTTATACGTACATATTTATTGGGTTAAATGGATCTTCAAGAGAAAGATTGGTGCAGATGGAAATGTTGGAACATTCAAGCTAGACTGGTGGCAAAAGGTTATAGTCAACGCGAAGGCATTGACCTATCAGGATACCTTTTCCCCGTGCTATGCTAAAATCCATCCGCGACATGGCTTGCTGTTGCAGCCTATTTCGATTATGAAATATGGCAAATGGACGTGAAAACGACATTCCTAAATGGATATCTTGAGGAAGATATCTATATGGAACAGCCGCTAGGTTTCACATCATCATGATACTGATCACAAGGTTTGCAAGCGCAAAGTCCATATATGGACTTAAGCAGCATCTCAGAGCTGGAACACTCGTTTCAATGATGTGTCAAAAAAGTTTGGTTTCATCAAAAATGAAGAGGAACAATGTGTTTTCAAAAGGGTCAGTGGGAGCGCTGTTGTCTTCCTCGTATTGTACGTGGATGACATCCTCCTTATTGGGAAATGATATTCCCATGTTGACATCAGTCAAGATGTGGTTGTCTAAGGAATCCTCCATGAAGACTAGTGAAGCATCCTTTATTCTAGAAGTAAGGTTATAGAGATAGCCGAATAGGATGCTAGGACTTTCACAGAAAATGTACATAGAGGAAGTACTAAAGAGTTTAGTATGGAAACTCTAAGAGGGGATTAATACCTTCAGACATGGTATTCATCTTTCCAAGAAGATGTGCCCCAGCACACCTGAGGAAATAGAAGCATGAGCAAGATCCCTTATGCTTTTGCAATAGGGAGCCTCATGTATGCCATGCTATGTACACGACCTGATATAGCCCATGCTGTGAAATGTCACAAGCAGATATCAGTCAAATCCAGGTGAAGAACATGGATTCTGTGAAAATGTATCCTAAGTATTTGAGAAGAACTAAGGAATATGAATGTTGGTCTTTGGTAACGGGAACTCTATACTTTCAAGGATACACACACTCGGACTTCATTGTCCGATATAAGATCGAAAAGTCGCTGGATCTGTTTGTGTAATGGTGGAGCTGTCAGCTGGAAGAGTTCCAGCAAACTGTGATAGCAGATTCCCACCATGGAAGCAGAATATATAGCTGCATAAGAGGCTGCAAAGGAAGCTCTGGTACATAAGAAGTTTGCTGCAGAAATGGAGTAATGCGATCAGATCCATTCCTCTTTACTGCGACAACAATGAGCCCATATGGCGCCAAGCCACTTGATAAAATGACGCGACCCGAGGTCTCACCAGAAGTCCAAGCACATTGAGCGGCGATATCATCTCATCCGCGATTACCTTTGAGAAAGGTTACGTTGAGGTCAAGAGAGTCAACTGCCGCAGATAATGTGGCAGACCCACTTACAAAGCTGTTGGGCCCAGCAGAAGATCGAAGCCCACCTTGAGAAGATGGACTTAGACTTGTAGCCAATTGCTTTAGGACAAGTGGAGATTGTTAGATATATGTGCCCTAAGAACTAGAATTGGCTGACACTTGTAATAAACTTCTAGGGGCAAAATTATAATTTTGACTAATAATTAATGAAATGGGTTATTTTCTATCACACATGTGTATTTAGTGTCTGTGATACATCCTTTGAGTTAATGGTTAATGATAATTTCATATTTTCAAGAGTTGAAAATTTAAGACAATATATATCATTATTAACTCATAAATAGCTCCCGACCATAGGATCATCACGAGAGATGGTGATTGATCCGGAAGGTTGGTAATAAACGACGCTTTCTTTAGTAGATGAGTCTTGAGTCTACGGTGTGGAGACACCAGAGCGAGAGTACAGGTACTCGTTAGAGAACGAGGGCACTGAGCGTGACCACCTCGAGTAGTCATTAGGAAGTCTACCTTCTCGTCAATGACTGACTCGATGCTGCAGTAGTGTATCTGGTTCTTTGACCTGAGATGCATCGGCAGTTCACCTTGAGGGTGTTATAGTTTGACTACACCATTACTCGGTCTCCTAGCCATATGGAACCCTGAGGTGTATGTTGGCTGTGACATGTTCATTGTAGGAACTGGATTGCATCAAGATGGGATCTATCTACCTCGGTGGTAGAGGAGTAGCCCTATGATGATCATGAGAATCAAGTCCTGAAGCCCATGGCCATGGCAGAGTGAAATAATAGAAAGAGTTTCTATTTAGATTTTCACATTGGACTCGAATCGAATGATTACATCATATGATAGAGACTAGGGTTTGACGAGTTCACCTTAACCCTAATCTGATCGGGGCTCAAGATAGAAGAACTTAATCACACAGGTAGCTGCACCAAGAGGTTCGCATTCAGCTCTGATGGGTTGCCACCATATACTGCTAGGTGTCACTGGTGGATTTTGGGAGCAATTAGAATGATTTAGATGATCGATCATTCTAGCTGTTTGAATCAGAAGAGTTCTGATCCATCGAAAGGAGTTTCGATGATGTCTATGATAGAGATCATGACATATCCCATTACCATACAGAATTGAACCTAACTGGGTCACACAAATAAGGGTTTGAATCTGGTGATCATCAATTGAACTGATCTAGTTCAATTGATCTGAATGAGATTCAATTAGGTTCAAGGAAATCGTGCTAGCACTCGATTGAACCTAACATTCTTCTTTTACTATCACAAATAAGTTGTCCTGACTGAGCCAAAGGAGTTTGTGCTCAATCAGAGGCCTTCATATGGTCTGACTGGAGGTTGTCCAAGTCAGAATAGGTTGTCTTATTTATAAGACATTACCTGCCATTTTTGGTCACCTGCCATTTCTTGTTCTTTGACTTTGGTCAAAAGTCTACCTTTGACTGGTCAAACGTTGACCATTCACCCTTTGACTTTTGACCACATGTCATGCACCTATTGGAGAGCTGGTGGGGGCCTGTCCCCCTGCCAGAACCTGGCAAGGAGAAGGGCGCACGCCAAGGGTGGCGTGAGCCTAAGTAGGAGGCGCCTAGGAGTCCTTGTTGGACAAGGACTCCACCTCCCTTTTGGATTCCAATCAGAGTTCTACTAAGAATCCAGTTTGACTGGTCTTAGGCACCCTCTAAGGAGGAATCCAGGGGTCTCTATTCCAACCAATCAGATTTAGATCTGATTTCACAAAGGGTTGTGATTGGTTGAGAGGAAGAGGAGTTGGATCACAAGTGGTCTATAAATAAGACCCTGCGCCCAACCCTAATCCTATGTGAATGCTATTAGATACGCCCCAAGGCTGCCTCTCCCCTCCTTCTCCACGCCATAGTCTCTTCTCCTCTTGCTCTCCACGTCCAAAAGGTGTTTTGGACTTAGTTTGGTGCGATTCAGATCAAGGAAAGGCGATCAAAAGCAAGAAGGCTGCGCTGCTGCAAAAGGATGACTGCAGATCTTCAAAAGAGTTTTGAAGATCCTCCAGATCAGATCCAGATCTGATTTTTGGAGGTGTGATAGAGAAGAAGAGGATCTCTAGATTCAACCCGAGTGGATACCGGTAGAGGCCAGGCGCTTGCATGGCTAAGATCCAGAACCTTCCGCTGCAATCAGGATCATCTACAGGGTAATAGGATTACCCAAATCAGGTAAATTGAATTTGATTTAATTTATCTTATTTTATTTTATTTATTAAAATAATAATAATTAGATCTGAAACATATCAAGATCTGATTAAGATCAAGAGAAAATTTTTAAAATATATCTCTTGATCTAATCAGATCTGGACGAACCTGGATCGGGAAATCAGGATTTCCCTTCAGGTTTGTCACCAAAATTAAAGGGAGAGTGGGTGTGGGGAGGCATGGGATATAGGTGGTGAAAGATGGATCCTAGTCTTACTAGGATTCCATATTTGACAAAGTCAAATATGGTTTCTCAAACCAAATCAAACTAAAATTAATTCAACCCAATTAAGTTAGGTCCTAATCTAATTAAAAACTTAATTAAATTAAAATTAAAATTAATTTAATTTTAATTTAATTTTTTAATCAAATTAGAAAAGTAGATTGACCCAAGTCCTAGTTGAACTAGGACTAGTTCTTCCTTGCACTTGGCTCATCCAATAAACCAATTGAATTTGATCCAATCAAGCCTAAATCAAATTTAATTAAATTATATTTAATTAGACTTATTCTCAATCTTTTGTCTTAATCAAATTGAGTCAATTAGCAATCAAATTGCTAGTTGATCCTCCTACAACATTTGCACTAGGTTAAACATCAATTGTATTGATCGTTAAATCTTAAAATGATTCTCAATCATTGATCAACCATCCGATTGGATCATGAACTCTAATGTATGTGACCCCATAGGTCCAAACCTACACTAGTAGCATTGGAATAAATTTCTATACTAATCAAAGTGACCATTTAGCAATGGTACCCGATGGTCGGATAGATCGAATGTGTAGAACAACATCCTTAGTGTAAGTGCACCAATTGGCATCACCTCTCCCTGATACCAATTGATATTCCATGATATTGCTCGAATGCCAATCATCCTTGGCATCATAAGCTCCAATATCATGTTGCGGAAGCCCTTGATCTTTAGCATAAACTTGAAGGAACCTGTGATGTACTCTATGGACAGCAAACCACCAATCCTCCACCTGGATCTATGATGGGGTGCCTCCCTCCTTAGGCTTGAGGAAGACGCCACCTTCTCTAGGCCTTCTTCAAGAACCCTAGGATAGCAACTCTAGAGAGAAGAGAAGAAGAGAGTTGAGGAAGAAAAGGTCTATATTCCATAGCATTCTAAAATCCTAATACGACCTACGTATTTATATATATCCATTAGCCCCGACCAAAAAACTCCCGGCTAACCTAATACATGAAAGCACTCACCGAGCCCATGTACACCCATGTCTCCCATGCTCTCATCCTTTGGATCTAGATCCAATCCATACATGAATTAGCCCCCTTAAGACCTCTCAAATCTGACCTTAAGACCCCTAGCATCAACCCAGATCCTAGTCCAAAACAGACCCTCACGTAACTCTCCCCACGCACTGAGCTGGCTCAGTCTCAGCACTAAGCCGACTAAGTTCCACTAGGTTGGCTCCATCTGAAACTGAGCCGATCCAGTTCTATGCCATGCTAGCAGTTCCAAATGCACAGCTCTCTATTTTGCCTATGCTCTGAGACTTAGCCAACCCAATTTTGGATTGAGCTGGCTAACCTATAGAAAATCTCCTTTCTACAGTCTAGATTCCCCAAATTTGGTTCCTTGCTTCACCTTGTGTCCCAAGTCTCCGAAGCACCAACCAAGCCCCTTAAGACCCTCAATACCTAAACCTCAAGTCCGTGAAGAGCTACATGCCACCTCCATCCTAGGACAACTCCTATCCTAGCCCAAGGACCACACCTATCCTAGCCTCCCCAGAGCCAACATCTTGACTCCTCCCGTGGCCTCCCAAGAGTTGGGAGCACTACCAATCCTCACAATCTCCACCTTGGTACCCCAAGCCTTGGCAAATCCCTCGGTAATGACCTCCTGCACGATCCTGATGTCCCTACACACTTGACAGCATCTGTGCAAACATCGCCTCCGCCAATCCTCTTTAGCTGTTGTGCACCCTTGAGGTCTTTGGGATGACCACCTCCACCATTGAAGACCTGTGCTTGCTTCTTATGCACCACCATAGAATTGTAGGATCCATTCTGCTTAGTAGCTGCATCACTTTTTCTGAACTTTTCTTGAGAACTCGCAATGTTCCTATACCAGCACTCATTGCAAATCCTAACATGGTCTCCTCAGAACTACGCTTGTCCTTCTGCACATGCCGCTCCACCTAAAACTATGCATCACCAGCACTGGTGCTAGGATATCGATCCTCCCGCACCTCTCTGCTCTGAACTCATGTCAAATTCTTCTTCAATTATGAAGCCACCACTATGGAGCTCCATCTATAACCAAAGTCCACTTGATGCCACAAAAGTCAACTCTATGATCGAGTCCCTTGAGGCCAACCACTCAACACTGCACTATTGAGCCTGCCACTGCACCTCGAACACCATCACTGCCCCTTCGAAGCCTCTGCACTCCGCAGACCACTTCGAAGCTATCTCAGATACCTCTATAACTCATGGGCATCTCCAAAATTTAAGAGCTCATCCAACTCTTCTAAATCCAATGACTGAACCCTAAAAAATTCCACCCTAATCCTTCTCTTCTGCCCCTACACTAGCCATCACTTCAGTTATGCTCAGAGAACCATCCTCCATCTAAACCATGACTTTTCTTGGTGCTCTTGCAGAAAAAATTTGATCTATGATACTTTCGACTGTCTGAGATCTTCTAACGCTCCTTGAGACCTCCTGGCTCTCCCTGAGATCTGCTTTCGATCTTCCTAAGAAGCTCCTGACACCATATGCTAAGATACACTCCTCAGCTGCTGCACCACCGAGCCTCTCTCAGTCTCGGACTTCCAAAGAAGCGCTGCTGTAGTACTTTAGTGCTTCCTGACTCATCTCTATGCCACTCTACAACCATCCAATCCTGACCTACTGGACCTCCATGGATCATCCATCTCCATCACTCCCAAGGCTTTGTAAATCCATGCTCTGGTCGAACAACTGAATACATCTCCAACTACTTTTCTGCCTTTTTGACACCAAAGAAAATATAGTCACTTTTGTTAGATATATGTGCCCTAAAAGCCATAATTGGCTGACACTTGTAATACACTTCTAGGGGCAAAATTATAATTATGATTATAATCAATAAAATAGGTTATTTTCTATCACATATGTGTATTTAGTGTCTATGATACATCCTTTGAGTTAATGGTAATGATAATTCATATTTTCAAGAGTTGAAAATTTAAGACATGAATAATCATTATTAACTCATAAAATACTTCCGACCATAGAATCATCATGAGGATGGTGATTGATTTGAAAGATTGGTATACAATCACTTTTTTTTAGTAGATGAGTCTTAAGTCTACGGTGTGGAGACACCAGAGTGAGAGTACAGATACTCGTTAGAGAACGAGGGCACTGAGCGTGACCACCTTGAGTAGTCATTAGGAAGTCTACCTTCTCGTTAATGACTAATTCGATGCTGTAGTGGTGTATCTGATTCTTTGATCTAAGGTGCATCGGTAGTTCACCTTGAGGGTGTATAGTTTGACTACACCATTACTCGGTCTCCTAGCCACTTGGAATCCTTAGGTGTATGTTGGCTATGACATGTTCATTATAGGAACTGGATTGCATCAAGATGGAATCTATCTACCTTGGTGGTAGAGGAGCAGCCCTATGATGATCATGAGAATCAAGTCTAGATACCCATGGCCATGGTAGAGTAAAATAATAGAAAGAGTTCTGTTTAGGTTTTCACATCAGACTTGAATCGAACGATTACATCATATGACAGAAACTAGGGTTTGATGAGTTCACCTTAACCCTAATCTAATCGAAGCTCAAGATAGAAGAACTTAATCACATAGGTAACTGCACCAAGAGGTTTGCATTCAGCTCTGATGGATTGCCACCATATACTGCTAGGTGTCATTGGTGGATTTTAAGAGCAATTAGAATGATTTAAATAATCCATCATTTTAACTGTTCGAATCAGAAGAGTTCTGATCCATCGAAAGGACTTTCAATGATGTCAATGATAGAGATCATGACATATCCCATTACCATATAGAACTGAACCTAACTAGATCACACAAATAAGGGATTGAATCTAGTGATTATTAATTGAACTGATCCAGTTCAATTAATCTAAATGAGATTCAATTAGGTTCAAGGAAATCGTGCTAGCACTCGATTGAACCTAACGTTATTCTTTTACTATCATAAATAGTTATCCTGACTGACCCAGAGGAGTTTGTGCTCATTCAGAGGCCTTCACTTGATCTGATTGATGTCTGTCTAGATCAGAAAAGGGTTGTCTTATTTTATAAGATAATACTTATCATTTTTGGTCATCTGCCATTTTTCGTCCTTTGACTTTAGTCAAAAGTTGACCTTTGACTGGTCAAATGTTGACCATTGACACTTTGACTTCAGTTCACGTGTCATGCACCTATTGAAGAGTTGATGGGGCCTGTCCCCCTATCAGAACCTAGCAAGGATGAGGGCGCACGCCAAACCCTTGGCGTGTGCCCAAGCTGGAGGTGCTCAGGAGTCCCTGTTGGATAGGGACTCCATCTCTTTTTTGGATTCCAATTAGAGTTCTCCTAAGAATCAACTTTGACTGGTCTTAGGTGCCATCTAAGGAGGAATCAGGGGACTCTATTCTCACCAATCAGATTTAGATCTGATTTCACAAAGTGTTATGATTGGTTGGGAAGAAGAGGAGTTGGATCATAGATAGTCTATAAATAAGACCCTGCGTCCAACTCAAAGAAGTATTTGAATTAGAGAATGCCACGCCCCAAGGCCTCCTCTTCCCTCTTCCTTCATGCCAAGTCCACCTTCTCCCTCTCCTCTCCACATCCAAAGAGGTTTGGATTCTTGGTTGGTGCAATCAAGATGAGAGAAAGGCGACTGAAAGCTAGAAGGCTGCGCTGCTGCATGGACGACTGCTGATCTTCGAAAGGTGTTTTGAAGATCCTTCAGATCAGATCTAGATCTAATTTTTGGAGACATGATAGAGAAGAAGAGGATCTCTAGATCCAACCTAAGTGGATATCGGTAGAGGCCAGGCACTTGCGTCACTAGATCCAGAACCTTCCACTGCTTATAGGATCATCAACCGGTAATAGGATTACCCTACATCAAGATAAATTAAATTTGATTTAATTTATTTAGATTTTATTTTTATTATTAGAATAATAAAAATTAGATCTAAAATATTTCAAATCTGATTAAGATCAAGGAAAAAAATTTTTAAAATATATCTCTTGATCCGATTAGATCTGAACGAACCTGGTCCGGAAAATCAGGATTTCCCTTCAACTAGTATCAGAGCAAGGTTCTAAAGTATTTAGATCTAATTTTAAATTTATTCTAATTAAAAAATAAATAATTTTAGATGTCACATGAGATGTGATCAGATCTAAAATCAAAAAAAATTAAAATTAAATAATTTGGATCTAAGATTAGAAAATATGCATGACTAGTTCTAAAATAGAATAGTTCTATAGAATAGTCTTGCATGTTTATGATTTAATCTGATTAAATTATATTTTAGATCTATTTATTTATTATTTTTTAATATTATAATTATTATAATAATATCTAAAAAATAGTAAATAAAATTATTTAATTTTAAAACATCATATGAGATATGATTGTTGCATGTCTAGACTAGTTGTAGAATAGTTCTACATAGTTATCTAGATTAGAGTTTATTTTGATAAGATCAATTTAAATCTAATTTTTTAGATTATTATGAGATAATTTAGATCTAAAAATATGCATGATTCGATACATGAGATGTATGCAAAATATGCCATGATTAGATCTAATTTGTATATGAGATATATGATATAGATCTAAAACTATTTTGTAGTATTGCATGTTCTTGATTAAGGCATTCCTCTTGGCCGTCCGGTCATAAGAATGAAGAAGGGTTTAAAGGCCCTCTCCTCCCATCTGATGGGGTGTTCTTATGATGTGTAGAGGTGCTGCATATTCGTCCTTAATCAGAAATTCAAAACTTACTTTCTGCAAAACCCTAGATCCTGAAACCCTAGGATTTATTGTGCATATTTTATTTATGAACCCTACTTAATTAAGAATTAAGATTATAGAATATAAAATTAGATCTAAAATTGAGAATTTCAGATCTAAGATATATTCATAATACTG
This sequence comes from Cocos nucifera, assembly GCA_006176705.1. Lineage (NCBI taxonomy): Eukaryota > Viridiplantae > Streptophyta > Magnoliopsida > Arecales > Arecaceae > Cocos > Cocos nucifera. Next base: position 187,114 of record QRFJ01000721.1, on the reverse strand, counting down.
GATTCGGGCTTGGGTAGCTCAATTAGGTCTAAGCGGTTGATCAAACCGAATCAAGAGTTGGTTAGATGGGATTAATAATTCTTAAATTGACCAGCCTAATAGGATTAAGTCTGGGTCAAGATCGAGTCACGATCAAGCAAGACCTAATTAGGCTCAGAGGTTAGAGTTTGGATTGTAGGCTAACCCAATTGATTCTGGCTCAACAATTTGGTGTCTAAGGTAAGTTTGGCACATACAATCGACTGGTTTTTAATTGGAAGCTACTCGACCTGAATGCATTCTTGTACGAGTTAATGGCCTATTCCTTCCACCGGTCTCACTTACCTGACCATATTTGTTAACCCAGTTCTGATCTGAGGTGGTCAATAATCTAAGCTAACCCATGCCACTAGGTTAGTCATAATTGTTATGACTATGATAAGTCTAGTTTAACGAGACCTGAATCAATTCTTCCTAAGAAAAGATTAAGTCTAAGGTCTTCCACCATTATAGATATGCGGGCCCTTCCCAGAGTTGATTGTTCTCGACTGGATACAGTGGCTCAGTTGCATCGAAAAGATGCAATCATGTTTATTAGGCATTGGATGCTATGGGCTGGAGAATGAGTTGGGCTCAATATTTCGGATATGGTGAGAGACTCAATTAGGAAATCCTAGTTTGTGCAAATGGTGGGTCTGACTTAACTAAGGAGTGGATCAATATTTTGGATACGATGAGATTCATGAATTAGAGACCAAGTTTGGGTGCAACCATGATTAGAGAATCATTGAACAAGAGTTGTTCACTCATTGGCTAACCCATCACCAATAACTGTTAGGTGAGGTGATGAGTCAGTTGGTGAGACCGCACCATCCACTAGAAATCATTAATCATGGAGATTTTCACATCTCTACAGAGGGAGTGTAGGGATCCGAGAAAATAGTGGAAGCTAATTTGTTTAAAAATAAAATCCCTAAATAAATTGGTTAAGTCATAATTACAGTATCTAACTAGAATCTTTGATTCTCTACAGAAAAATGTCTACGTCCAACCTATTAGCACATATCATGGACACACATAGACTGACCGGATCCAATTATAAAGATTGGCTCAGGAACTACAAAATAGTTTTGGATTCTGAGAAGTTAACCCATGTTTTGGATCAGGACCCTCTCACCTTACTAGCCCGTCCATCCATTGAGCAGAGAGCATCTCTGGAAAAGTGGATGGACGAAGATAATAAGGCCAGATATTACATATTGGGCTCGATGTCTAATGAGCTCCAGCGCCAACATGAAGATATCAGGACTGCTCACCAAATGTTGGCTCACCTGCAGGAGATGTTTGGTGAACAGAGTCGTGCAACCAAGTATCAAGTTACAAAACGACATTTTAAGGCTAAGATGCATGATGGGCAGTCAGTCTAAGATCACTGTTTGACGATGATCAAGGACATGGAAGAGCTTGAGAAGCTTGGTGTGAAGCTAGACTTGGATCTGCAGAATGATATTATTCTGTAATCTTTGACTGATGCATATGGGCAATTCATCATGAATTACCACATGCATAAACTTCAAAATTCCTTGGCCGAATTAATGAACATGCTAGTCACCGCTGAGCTTTTTATGAAAGATTCTAAAGGCTCAATTTTTGCTATGTAACAGACTTCTTCCAAAAGAAAGTCTTATGGAAAGAAAAAGAAGTCTGTGAAAAAGCAAAAGGTGGAAGGAGGCAAAGAAGAAAGAAGGCAGAGCCGAAGATGAAAGCCGCTGTCAAAGGAAAGTATTTCCATTGCAACAGCAATGGCCACTGGAAAGCGAAACTGCCCTACTTACCTGGCCACCCTGAAGAATAAGAAGGAAGGTCCTTCTGGAGGTATGCTCATTATTGAGTCTAACCTTATGGTTTCTTCTGCATCCAGTTGGGTGCTTGACTCTGGTTCTAGTGCTCATCTATGCACTTCCATGCAGGAGTCTTGAGGATAGCAGGAGGCTGAGGGATGGAGACATGATCCTACGCATCGGTAATGGAGCAAGAGTTGCTGTAGTGGTGGTGAAAACACACCCTCTTCAATTACCATCTGGTTTAGACTTAGTTTTGAAAGACTGTTATTATGTGCCTGCAGCTAGCAGGAATTTGATTTCTGTTTCATGCTTAGCACTAGAAGGCTATATGATTACCTTCTTTAAGGACCATTGTAACATTCTTTATGAAAGAAATAAAATTGCAAATGGTTTCCTTATTAATGGTCTTTATCATCTATATATTGATGACCTAGGGATAGTCCAAACGATAGGTATCTATAGCACCTGAGATTAGGTCATATAGAAGAAGATAGGATCAACAAATTGGAGAAAAATGGGCTATTGAGTCCATTGACTTCTGAGTCATATCCAACTTGTGAATCTTATCTTCAAGGCAAAATGACCAAACTCTCTTTTATGGGACATGGGGAAAGGGCCATAGATCTCCTTGTCCTAGTACATACCGATGTGTGTGGACTATTTGATGTGCCGACTAGAGCCAATTTTATCTACTTCATTATATTTACCGATTATCTATCTAGGTATGGGTATGTGTATCTTATGAGACATAAGTCTGAAGCTTTTGAAAAGTTCAAAGAATTCAGACATGAAGTAGAAAAATAAATTGAAAAACCCATTAAGGTTCTTCGATCAGATCGAGGAGGTGAATACCTTAGCCAAGAATTCCTAGACTATCTCAAGAAAAATGGCATAGTCTCTCAATGGACTCCACCAGGAACACCTTAACTCAACGGAATTTCAGAATGGAGAAATCGAACCCTATTGGATATGGTTCGATCCATGATGAGCTTCACAGACCTCCCTAATTTTCTTTGGGGACATTCATTGTTAACTTCAATTTATCTACTGAATAGGGTTCCCTTTAAGACCGTTCCTACCACACCATATGAGATATGGCATGGTAAGAAACCAAGTCTGAGTCATCTCAGAATTTGGGGTTGTCCGGCTCATGTCAAAAGACAACAAGCGGACAAGTTAGAGTTTAGGTCCTTCAGAGCTCGATTCATAGGATATCCTAAAGAGTCATTAGGATACTATTTCTACATTCTAGAAGACCACAATGTGATTGTGAGTCGACATGCCATCTTTCTTGAAAAATAGTTTATTCAAGATAGCGGCATTGGAAAGTAGATTAAGCTTGATGAGAAAGTCTCACAAGAACAACGAGCTAAGGACCAATTGGAACCAAATCAGGTTGAGCCAATAAGAACACTACCTCCTCCACCTCATAGATCGGAAAGAGTTTCCCATCCCCCTAAAAGATACTTAGGTATTATTTCAGAGGACGTAGTGGAAATGTTCCTCGTAGATAATGGTGCTCATGGTGATGAACCCAAAACCTACAATGAGGTGATATCAGATATCGACTCCGAGAAATGGCTAGAGGCAATGCAGTCAGAAATTGACTTGATGTACTCAAACCAAGTCTGGACCTTGGTAGATCCACCAGAAGGTATAGTACCTATTGGGTGTAAATGGATCTTCAAGAGAAAGATTGGTGCGGATGGAAATGTGGAGACATTCAAGGCTAGACTGGTGGCAAAAAATTATAGTCAACGCGAAGGCATTGACTATCAGGATACCTTTTTCCCGATGGCTATGCTAAAATCCATCCGTACATTACTTGTCGTTGCAGCCTATTTCGATTATGAAATATGGCAAATAGATGTGAAAACAGCATTCTTAAATGGATATCTTGAGGAAGATATCTATATGGAATAGCCACTAGGTTTCACATCCAGTAATACTGATCACAAGATTTGCAAGCTGCAAAGGTCCATATATGGACTTAAGCAAGCATCTCGGAGTTGGAACACTCATTTCAATGATGTGATCAAAAGGTTTGGTTTCATCAAAAATGATGAGAAACCAAGTGTCTTCAAAAAGGTCAATGGGAGCGCTGTTATCTTTCTCGTATTGTACGTGGATGACATCCTTCTTGTTGGGAATGATGTTCCCATGATGACGACAGTCAAATTATGGTTGTCCAAGAAATTCTCCATGAAAGACCTTAGGGAAGCATCCTTTATTCTAGGAATTAAGATCTATAGGGATAGACCGAATAGGATGCTAGGACTTTCACAGAAGATGTACATAGAGGAAGTACTAAAGAGGTTTAGTATGGAAAACCCTAAGAGGGGATTAATATCCTTCAGACATGGTATTCATCTTCCCAAGAATATGTGCCCAAGCACACCTGAGGAAATAGAAAGCATGAGCAAGATCCCTTATGCTTCTGCAATAGGGAGCCTCATGTATGCCATGCTATGTACATGACCTGATATAGCCCATGCTGTGAGTGTCACAAGCAGATATCAGTCAAATTCAGGTGAAGAATACTGGACTTCTATGAAATGTATCCTTAAGTACTTGAGAAGAACTAAGGATATATTGTTGGTCTTTGGTAACGGAGAACTCCATGTCCAGGGATACACAGATTCAATTTCATGTCCAATATAGATGATCGAAAGTCGACATCTGGGAGTCTGTTTGTGTGCAATGGTGGAGCTATCAGCTGGAAGAGTTCCAAGTAAACCATGATAGCAAATTCCACCATTGAAGCAGAATATATCGCTGCATCAGAGGCTGCGAAGGAAGCATTCTGGTATAAGAAGTTTGCTACAAAAATTGGAGTAATGCCATCAGATGCCATTCCTCTATACTACGACAATAATGGTACCATAGCCCTTGCTAAGGAGCCGAGGTCTAACCAAAAATCCAAGCACATTGAGCTGCGATACCACCTCATTCGCGATTATCTCGAGAAGGGTTACGTCAAGGTCAAGAGAGTCGACTCCATGGATAATGTGGCAGACCAACTTACAAAGCCGTTGGGACAACAAAAATTTGAAGCCCACCTTGAGAAGGTGAGACTTAGACTTGTAGCAATTGGCTTTAGGATAAGTGGGAGATTGTTAGATATATGTGCCCTAGAAGCCAGAATTGGCTGACACTTGTAATACACTTCTAGGGGCAAAATTATAATTATGACTATAATCAATAAAATAGGTTATTTTCTATCACATATGTGTATTTAGTGTCTGTGATACATCCTTTGAGTTAATGGTAATGATAATTCATATTTTCAAGAGTTGAAAATTTAAGACATGAATAATCATTATTAACTCATAAAATGCTTTCGACCATAGGATCATCACGAGGATGGTGATTGATTCGGAAGGTTGGTGTACAATTGCTTCTCTTTAGTAGATGAGTCTTGAGTCTATGGTGTGGAGACACCGGAGCAAGAGTACAGGTACTCGTTAGAGAACGAGGGCACTGAGCGTGACCACCTCGAGTAGTCATTAGGAAGTCTACCTTCTCATCAATGACTGACTCGATGCTGCAGTGGTGTGTCTGGTTCTTTGACCTGAGGTGCATCGGCAGTTCACCTTGAGGGTGTTATAGTTTGACTACACCATTACTCGATCTCCTAGCCACATGGAACCCTGAGGTGTATGTTGGCTATGACATGTTCATTGTAGGAACTGGATTGCATCAAGATGGAATCTATCTACCTTGGTGGTAGAGGAGCAGCCCTATGATGATCATGAGAATCAAGTCCAGAAGCCCATGGCCATGGTAGAGTGAAATAATAGAAAGAGTTTCTATTTAGGTTTTCACATCGGACTTGAATCGAATGATTACATCATATGACAGAAACTAGGGTTTGATGAGTTCACCTTAACCCTAATCTGATCGGAGCTCAAGATAGAAGAACTTAATCACACAGATAGCTGCACCAAGAGGTTCGCATTCAGCTCTGATGGGTTGCCACCATATACTGCTAGGTGTCACTGATGGATTTTGGGAGCAATTAGAATGATTTAGATGATCGATCATTCTAGCTGTTCGAATCAGAAGAGTTCTGATCCATCGAAAGGAGTTTCGATGATGTCGATGATAGAGATCATGACATATCCCATTATCATATAGAACTGAACCTAACTGGATCACACAAATAAGGGTTTGAATCTGGTGATCATCAATTGAACTGATCTAGCTCAATTGATCTGAATGAGATTCAATTAGGTTCAAGGAAATCGTGCTAGCACTCGATTGAACCTAACATTCTTCTTTTACTATCATAAATAGTTGTCCTGACTGAGCTAAAAAAGTTTGTGCTCATTTGGAGGCCTTCACCTAATCTAACTAAAGTCTGTCCAGATTAGAAAAGGGTTGTCTTATTTTGTAAGATAATATCTGCCATTTTTGGTCACCTGCCATTTCTCATCCTTTGACTTTGGTCAAAAGTTGACCTTTGATTGGTCAAATGTTGATCATTGACGCTTTGACTTCTATCCACATGTCACGCACCTATTGGAGAGCTGGTGGGGGCCTGTCCTCCTGCTATAACCTGGCAAGGAGGAGGGCGCACGCCACCCTTGTCGTGTGCCCAAACTAGAGGCGCCCAGGAGTCCCTGTTGGACAGGAACTCCATCTCATTTTTGGATTCCGATTAGAGTTCTCCTGAGAACTAACTTTAACTGATCTTAGGCACCATCTAAGGAGGAATATAGGGGACTCTATTCCCACCAATCAAATTTAGATCTGATTTCACAAAAGGCTGTGATTGGTTAGAAAGAAGAGGAGTTGGATCACAAATAGTCTATACATAAGACCCTATGCCCAACTGAAAGAAGTATCTAAATTAGAGAATCCCACACCCCAAGGCCTCCTCTCCCCTCTTCCTCCATGCCAAATCCACCTTCTCCCTCTCCTCTTCACATCCAAAAATGTTTGGATTCTTGGTTGGTGCAATCCAGACGATAGAAAGATGACTGAAAGCTAGAAGGCTGCGCTGTTGCAAAGGACGACTGCTGATCTTCAAAAGGTGCTTTGAAGATCCTCCAGATCTAATTTTTGGAGATGTGATAGAGAAGAAGAGGATCTCCAGATCTAGCTTGAGTGGATACCGATAGAGGCCAGGTACTTGCATGGCTAGATCCAGAACCTTCCACTGCTTACAGGATCATCAATGGATAATAGGATTATCCTACATCAAGGTAAATTAAAATTGATTTAATTTATTTAGATTTTATTTTTATTATTAGAATAATAAGAATCAGATCTGAAACATCTCAGATCTAATTAGAATCAAAGAAAAAAAATTTTGAAATATATCTCTTGATCTGATTAGATCTAAATGAACCTAGTCCGAGAAATCAGGATTTTCCTTCAACTTTTTCAGCCTTCCTTCGATCATTACCCCTTCGAAAACCTCTCTTCAACAGCCCTACACTGCCTATCCTTCTAGAGAACTCTGATGCTCTCTATTGAGATACCTCCCTCAACTACTGCATCGTCGAGCCTCTCTCAGTCCTACATCTCGAGGAAAGCGCTACTACAGCACTCCAGCGCTCTCTGTCTATCACATAACCATCATATACCCCAGCCTTTCCACCAAGATCGATCAGCAAATCATGCACCAAATCCTTCCACCTTAGAAAAATCTCTTTCCGTTAATCCTCTTAACCTTCACCTTCAACCCATTGCTCTCAGTTGGCCAAACCACAGTAATAACAAGGTAGATTTGAGACATACCATGGAATCTTTGTGCATATTTCTTATTTCACTTGGTACGACTTCTCCTTTCCTTCCATGCACCATCAAACTCTGAAACCTGGCTCTTTCCATGCACCATCAAGCTCTGAGATCTTTCTCTGATACCATATTACCATCCACAACATTCCAGGCATCACCTTTCCCTGATACCAATTGATGTTCCATGATATCGCTCGAATGCCAATCATCTTTGGCATCATAAGCCTCGATACCATGTTGCGGAAGCCCCTGATCTTTAGCATAAACCTGAAGAAACCTGTGACATTCTCTATCGGTAGCAAACCATTGATCCTCCACTTGGATCTATGATGCAGCGCCTCTCTCCTTGGGCTTAAGGAAGACGCCCCCATTCTCTAGGCCTTCTTCAAGAACCCTAGGACGGCAACTCTAGAGAGAAGAGAAGAAGAGAGTTGAGGAAGAAAAAGTCTGTATTCCACAACATTCTGAAATTCGAATACAACCTATGTATTTACACATAGCCATTAGGCTCGACCAAAAAACTCTCCGACTAATCCAATACATTAAAGCACTCACCAAGCCCATGTACACTCATGTCTTCCATGCTCTCATCCTCTGGATCTAGACCCAATCCATACATAAATTAGCCTCCTTAAGACCTCTCAAATCAGGCCTTAAGATCCCTAAAATCAATCCAAATCCTAAACCAAAATAGATCCTCGCATAACTCTCCCCACGCATTGAGTCGGCTCAGTCTCAGCACTAAGCTGGCTAAGTTCCACTAGGTTGGCTCAGTCTAAAACTGAGCCGATCCAGTCCTTTACCATACCTACAGTCCAGACAGACTCATGAAAAAAATATGTCCTCAAGCCAATCAATTTTTTGGGCTGTTCTTTATCTTCCAAACTCATGTAATGACATTTTAAAATAAATAAAGGCATTATTTCATCATATGCAGTGTCTTATTTTTATTTAAGATTATGATGAATTCCATAAATTAAGGCTATGGTTTTAAGATTATGATGAGATCATACCAGTGAGATCTAAAACCTTAAAATCCTAATTTAAATATTTTTAGTCGATGGAACATTGAGTTGGGGATCAATATTTTCGGTAAGACTAGCACATCTTTTGTATGCTCAATTAAGAGGATGATTGATCTCACAATCACTTTTGTATCATACTAATATAAAGATGTGGGTGCTCATTGGAGAATGAGTTCACTGAATTGATCCAAGTTGAGAATATCTAGTGGAGTCTTATCTACATGTCAATAGATGGTTCTCATAGTGGAATTATGCATATAATCTTTTGACCTAAAACTACCATAGAATCTTATATATATGAATCCATATTTTGGTTCATACTCATTCATGACTCAGTCATGTACGGGATGATCTAGATATGGTAGATTTTATATGAAGGTTGTGAGTAGGTTAACATGGAATCGATCACTCCTAGTAAGAGAAAATAGCATCTTACCTGCTTCAAACAAATGATGATTTAGGAAGACTTTGATCAAAGCATGATGAAAATTAGAAATGATTTTTAATATTTCATTAAATGAATCATCATCATAAAATTAAAAGAGAAATGAATATGATATTGGGATTGACATATTTCCATACCCAGAGTCATATTCAGGATGTAGGGAGATTGAAGGATCTAGTTGCATGATAATTTTCATTAAAGAATATTTTTGGTATTTTCATCAAAATTTTACATCTTTCGGAAAGTCACGATACATTGCTAGACATCAATCATATCTTGTGGGTTCGATCAAATTAAAATTTTAATTTGATCATTAAATCAGAAAGTATTCTAAATTAAGTCAAATTGGATTAGCTAGTTTTGACCTAAATCAGTTTAGTTGAGTTCTAACCTGATTAGGTCAAATCACACCCAGACCCACTGCTGGCTAGATGTGGAACCCAATGGATTAGACATAAAGAAAATTGATTAAGGATCTAATTAGATTAGACCATGTTTGCAAGATGAACATGCTAGCACATGTAGCAAATCCTAGCACCTAGATTCGAATTGGATTCAAATCTAGTTCTGATTTGGGCTAATTAAGGTCCGATTTGAGCCAAATAGGATTTGATCTTGAATTGGATTAACTTAGACTGATTGAGCTTTAGTTGGGGTGCCACATACTAGAATCTCATGCATGAAAAAGTCTCTCTCTTGCACATGGGAAGTCTTTCATGCGCAAAGTATTTTTGGCGCATGGGAATTAGTTGGCACCTACCTTCTTTGACTTTTTCCATTTGTTATGTCGCATAAATTTTTTAAAAGGACATGGAAATCAGATATGGGGTGCAGAAGAGTCCTTCTGTAGATGAAATACTTTGTTATTTTTTGAGAAGGGACTCTTTTTGTCGCCTAGGAATCCTTGCCGCCCAAGACTCCTTGCCGCCCTCTCATCCTTAACACCTCTTGGACCAAGTCAAAGTCCCTTGGGATTTGGACTATTCAAAGTTCATCTCCATGCCATCTTTACTGAATGGGTGTCCCACTTCAAGGCCATTGGATGGCCTTCTTATCTGATCTAATGGTTATATCAGGATGGCGCCAAAGATGAAAAATTGCGATTCTTCGTAAATAACTTACGTAGAATTAGTCCAAGAGTCCTTCTTCTTTAAGGCACCTCTTGGACTAAGTCTACATGATGTTATTATCTAATGAGGCATGAGATTGGCTGAAGGGACATGAGATAATATTTTGAAAGGGTGCGAGAAAATATGTTGGCACCCTTACGTACATTATAAATAAGGGTGCACACCAAGAGTCTGGGATGGATGGAAATTATCTTTCTTTCTTATAAGTATTTTCTATTGTCCTTTTTTTTTTTTCCCTTCTCTTGTCTAGATCTTATCCTTATAAGGATTAGAAGTCATCTTAAGACAAAGAGATTAGGAAGAAAAATTAAGAAGACAAGGAAAAAGAAAGAAAGGTAAGGAGAGGCAAAGAAGGTGACATAATGGCTTAGGAAGGTCTTGCTTTTAATTAAAGTTCTTATTATTAGAATTTTAATTATATAAATCAGAGATGCTGGTGTCTTGATCAAGTCTCCATATAGATCAACATTAGAGGGTTAACACGTGAGCACCTGATGGAACCCCTGACTGACTATTGCCGACAATTAGGAAGAATTCAGGGTTTAGCGATAAGAGGTATGTTCTAATACTTTTTTTTGTATTACAAATGCATGTTATATGATTTAATTGCTAATAAGGTGGTCCTAGGTTTTGGGTTTGATTTGTATGATTTCATATTTGCTTTCAAATTTATGCTTCCATCCTGTACACCAATCCTATCAAGCTGGCCCAGTCCTATGCCATGCCAGCAGTCTCGAATATGCAGCTCTCTGTTTTGCCTGTGCTTTGAGACTTAGTCGACCCAATTTTAGACTGAGCCAACTAACCTACAAAAAATCTTCTATTTGCAATCTTGATTTCTCGACTTTGGTTTCTTGCTTCACCTTGTGTCTCAGGTCTTCGAAGCACCAACCATGCCCCTTGAGGCCCTTAATATCTAAACCTAAAGCCCATGAAGAGCTACATGCCGCCTCCATCCTAGGATAACTTCTGTCCTAGCCCTAGAAACACACCTATCCTAGCCATCCTGGAGCCAATTGTTAGATATGTGTGCCCTAGAAGTCAAAATTGGCTGACACTTGTAATACACTTCTAGGGACAAAATTATAATTTTGACTATAAATAATAAAATAAATTATTTTCTATCATAAATATGTATTTAGTGTCTATGATACATCTCTTGAGTTAATGGTAATGATAATTCATATTTTTAAGAGTTGAAAATTTAAGACATAAATTTTCATTTATTAACTCATAAAATATTTCTGATCGTAGGATCATTATGAGGATGGTGATTGATCTGAAAGGTTAGTGTACGATCACTTTTTTATAGTAGATGAGTCTTGAGTCTATGGTGTAGAGATATCGGAGTGAGAGTACAGATACTCATTAGAGAATGAGAGCACTGAGCGTGACCACCTCGAGCAATCATAAAGAAGTCTACCTTCTCGTCGATGATTGACTCGAAGCTGCAGTGGTGTGTCTGGTTCTTTGATCTGAGGTACATCGATAGTTCATCTTGAGGGTGTTATAGTTTAACTACACCATGACTCAGTCTCCTAGCCATTCAAAATCCTAAGGTGTATGTTGGCTGTAGCATGTTCATTATAGAAATTGGATTACACCAAGAGAAAATCTATCTACCTCGGTGGATGAGGAGCAGCCCTATGATGATCATGAGAATCAAGTCCATAAGCTCATGGTCATGGCAGAGTGAAATAATAGAAAGACTTTCTATTAAGATTTTCACATCAGACTTGAATCGTATGGTTAAATCATATGGCAGAAATTAGGGTTTGACAAGTTCACCTTAACCCTAATCTGATCGGGGCTCAAGATAGAAGAATTTAATCACACAAGTAGCTGCACTGAGAGGTTCATTTTTTCAGTTTTGATGGATTGCCACCATATACTGCTAGATGTCACTAGTGGATTTTGGGAGCAATTAGAATGATTTAGATGATCAATCATTCTAGTTGTCTGAATCAGAAGAGTTCTGATCCATCGAAAGGAGTTTTGATGATGTCAATGAAAGAGATCATGACATATCCTATTATCATATAGAACTAAACCTAACTAGATCATACAAACAAGGGTTTAGATTTGGATATCATCAATTAGACTAACTCAGTTCAATTGATTTGAATTAGATTCAATTAGGTTCAAGGAAATCATACTAGCACAGGATTGAGCCTAACATTCTCCTTCTATTATCATTAAAAGTTATCTCGACTGAGCCAAATATGTTTGTGCTCACTTAGGTACCTTTACTTGGTCTGACTAAAGCTTGTCCAGGTTAGAAAAGGGTTGTCTTAATTTATGAGATAAATTTAAGACAATACCTATCATTTTTCATCACCTGCTATTTCTTGTTCTTGGACTTTGGTCAGACAATGACCTTTGACCCTTGGACATGTGCCCATGTGTCATGCACTTATTGGAGAGCAGATAGGGGTTTGTCCCCTTACTGGTAATTGAAAAGGAGGGGGTTCACACCTAGGGAGGCATGCGCCCATGGATAGGGATGCTTGGAGTCCCATACGGATGGGACTCCAGGTTGCTTCTTATTTTCTACTTAGGTGACCCCTTACTATAGACTTTGACCAGTCTTAGGTGCCATCTAAGGATGAATTAGTGGGGCTCTTATCTGATTGAATCAGATGATGTCATCTCATCAATCAGATTTAGATCTTGATTGCACAAAGCAATAGATCTGTGATTGGCAATGGTGATGATTGGGATGATGTGGCACTGCATGGCGTACAGTAGGGTCTATATAAACCCTATCTACGCACCACACTTTTAGAGAGTTTCCTCTTAGCCCATGCACCCTAAGGCTGCTCCTCTCCCTTCTCCATGCCATCTTCTGGTCCTCTCTCTCCATCTTCCATGCTCTAAGGAAAAGTTGGGCTTCTAGTTTGGTGCGATCCATAGGCAAGAAAAGGACTGACGAGAAAGGAAGAAGGCAGCACTGCTGCAAAGACGACTGCTGATTCTTCAAAAGAAGTTTTGAAGATCCTCCAAATTAGATTCAGATCTAATTTTTGGAGAATTGATAAAGAAAAAAAAGATCTCCAGATCCAACCGGATGGATATTGGTGCGGTCAGGCGCTTGCGTGGCTAGATTTAGAACCTCAGGTAATCAGTAGGATCATCAAAGGGTAATCAAATTTTCCAACATTGAGGTATAATTAAATCAAATTTAATTTATTTTTATTTTTATTTATTAGATCTATAAAATTAGATCTGAAACATCTTAGATCTGATCTGGATACATGCAAAAAAAATTTGAAATATCTTCCTTGATCTGATTAGATCTAAAAGAACCTGATCCAGAAAATCAGGATTTTCCTTTCACCAACATCCTAACTCCTTCCATGGCATCCCAAGGCTTGGGAGCACCATCAATCCTCACACATAGAACCCATGAGGATATAGTTTCCATATAATTTATCCCCTTGACCAAAATGCTCAAAGGATACCTCATAGTTAAACTATTAACTCTGATCAGGCGGTCCACATTGTATTTCAAAATATCAAATCCATCTCTTAGATTATCCTGGGCAAGGTTTTGCTATGTTGAAATTGTAAGCTTAAAAGTGGCACTCCCAAGTCTTGAAAATATGAGAAAATAGGTTATGGAATGATGGAAGCGAGTCAGAAGAAGAATCAGTCTCAATAGTAAAGTTTAGAAACTGGGCTGGCTCACTCTGAGACTAAGCCGGCTTAGTTAGAAACTGGGTCAGCTCAATCCAAGACTGGATTGGCTAGATCTCAAAGAAAAATTCAAATAGAAAGCAGCATTTTTAGACTTTTGGCATGGACACAACTAGGTCGGCTCAGTCCCAGGTTATGAAATGATGGAAGCGAGTCGAAAGAAGAATCAGTCTCAATAGTAAAGTTCAGAAATTGGGCTGGTTCACTCTGAGACTGAGCTGGCTCAGTTAAAAATTGGGTCAGCTTAGTCCAGGACTGGGTCAGCTAGATCTCAGAGAAAAATCTAAATAGAAATCAGCATTTTTAGACTTTTGGCATGGTACACAACTGGGTCAGCTCCCAGACAGACTGAGTCGACCGTATCGTAGGTTAGTCAGCTCAGTCTAAATCTAGGCCAGCTCAATTTTTGCAGGTTATCATTTTGTGTACGTAGATTGTTTGGGTTTGGAGAGTTTTTCTATGAGCTTGTGCTTGACCCTTTATAAAGTATATATACTAGAAATAGATCAAGGTTGTAAGAGTATTGAAATATACTAAATAAAAGCTCTTTTCTTCTAAAACTCTCTTCTTCTCTTCTTCTCTATTCCTTGATTTATTTGATCATGCTTCTACAGAGATCTCTAAAAAATACTTTCTTATTACTTGGCTAATCATCGGCAGCCACATCGATTCGTATGGAAAGACCACATATTCCCAACATTTGGTATTAGAGTGGTGTTGCGTGGAAGAAAGAAAGACACCTAGGATTTACTACATCTAGGATCTATTGCACTAGGTTTTATCATAAAAACTTCTAGTTTGCTTCGTGGTTATCTCTAGATTGAGGTAGAGAATGTTTACATAGAGGAACGGTGATACAAAAGTTTGGAAAGAGGATCTAGGACTAGTTAGATCTTCTATGAAGGGTAGTTTTGCTGGTGTGTATGATCGTGAAGGGTGTTAGGGATCTATTCTTTACTTATTTGAAGTTATGGGATCAAGTAGATTCAAGGTGGATTTTGAGAAGTTCGACGGCCAGAAAAACTTTACCCTATGGCAACAAAGAGTAAAGGACTTGTTGGTTCAACAGAGGATCTACAAGGTCTTGACAAAAGAAAGGCCAGAAAAGATCAGTGTTGAGGATTGTGAAGAGTTGGAGAAAATTACTTTTAGTACAATCTGGATGTGCTTGGCCGATCAGATTTTGTTCGAGGTTTGCACAAAGACTACCGCAAAGAGGCTTTGGGAGAGACTGGAGAACACATATATGGGGAAGAACATGATGAACAAGCTATGGTTGAAGAAGTAGTTGTATAGTCTAAGGATGCCCAAAGGCGAAGATCTTGTTGCACATATCCAAAGGTTCAATTAGGTGTGTTCTGAGGTGATGAGTTTGGATGTGAAGATCGATGAGGAGGATCGGGCATTGCTGCTTTTATGTTCTCTCCCAGGTTCATATGATGGTCTCATAACAACTTTAGTTTATAGGAAGGAGACCCTAAACTATGAAGAGGTTGTTGGTGTGCTCAGATCAAATGAGCAAAAAGAGAAGATCTGTATGGGAGTCCCTAAGTCTGAGATCTTGACTGTGAATGAATGATGGGAAAGATCAAAGAAGAAGATAAGAGGAAAATCCAAGGATAGGTCAAAGTCTTCTGATCAGAGGAAGATGATATTGAAATGTTATAAATATCATCAGTCTGGACACCTGAGGAGAGATTGTCTCCTTTTGAGATCAGAAAAAGGGAAGGCCAGTAAGGAAGATAATACACCTTCTGTGAGCAGTAGAGAAGATCTGCTAGTTGTATCAGATGGATCCAAAGAATGCGATACTATGTGGATATTAGATTCAGCATGCTCGTACCATTATACTTCTCATCGGTAGTGGTTTACTATTGGAAATATGTGCTCTTCCCACATGGATCGGTGTGGCCATCGGTGATTAGCAAAGCAACAAGGAAGTACTTCTTAGAGATCTCTATGAAAGTACAATCAAATAAATCAAGAAATAGAGAAGAAGAGAAAAAGAGATTTTCGAAAGAAAAGAGCTTTTATTCAGTACATTTCAGCACACTTACAATCTTGACCTATTTTCAGTATATATACTTTACAAAGGATCAAGTCCAAGCTCATAGAAAAACTCTCCAAACCCAAACAATCCACATACATAAAATAATAACCTGCGAAAACTGAGCCAGCCCAGTTTCAGATTGAGCTGGCTAACCTACGATTGGGTCGGCTCAATCCCAGACTGAGCCGACCTAGTTGTGTACCATTCCAACAGCACAAAATTGCTACTCTCTATCTGAATTTTTCTCTGAGACCTAGTCGATCTAGTCTTGGACTGAGCCGACACAGTTCCCAACTGAGTCGGTTCAATCTTAGAGTGAGCTGATCTAGTTTCTGAATTTTATTATTGAGACCGATTCTTCTTCCGGCTCGCTCCCATCTTTTCATGACCTATCTTCTCATATTTTCAAGACTTGGGAGTGCTACTTCTGAGCTCACATTCTCTATCTTGGTGCTTCCAAGTCCTTGTGAACTCATCTCTTCTCAACAGACCCATCCATGCCATACATCTCTGAAAGCTATCTCTGGAGAGTACCTTCATGAGTGTATCAGACTGATTCTCCTTGGTGTGGACGTTCATCAGTTTCACTTTACCTTCCTCCACCAGCTCTCTGATCCTGTGGTATCTCACATATATATGCTTTATGCGTGCATGATAGATTGGATTCTATGCCAATAACAAAGCACTCTAACTAACACTGAATAGTGTAACCTTGCTCTGCTCCACCCCCAACTCATTAATCAGCCTCCTAAGCCAAAGAACTTTCTTTACAGCCTTCGTTATCCCAATGTACTCGACCTCTGTGGTAGACAAGGCCGTGATTGATTGAAGGGTTGATCTCTAAGACACCGATCTACAATATACACAGAAGAGGTATCCAGTAGTAGACCTCCTTGTATCAAGATAATCAGCATAATTTGCATCAATAAATCCTTCCAGAGGATCTGAACCTTCACACATCTTCATAGATTGTTCTCCAAATCCTCCCGGCTATCCACCAAACACCAAACCATAATCCCTTGTTCCATGCAGATATCTCAATATCCATTTCAATGCTTTTCAGTGTTCCTTTCCAGGGTTAGCCATATACTACTAACCGTGCTCATAGCATGTGCTATATCTAGTCTACAGCACACCATAGTATACATCACACTACCTATAGCATTTGCATAAGGAACTCATTCCATATATTCTCTCTCCTCTTTTGACTAGGGACACTATAACTTGGAGAGAGACATATGGCTCGGCAATGATGTCTCTACAGGTTTGGCCTTCTCCATCCCAATCCTCTCCAGAACCTTCTGGACATACTTTTCTTGTGACAAATGGAGCACTTCTTTGCACCTATCTTTGCAAATCTCCATTCCAAGGATTTTCTCAACTGGATCTAAATCTTTCATCTCAAATTCAGATGATAATGTCCTTTTCAACTTTTTCACAGCATCCATGCTTCTACTGACTATGAGCATATCATCTACATACAATAACAGGTATAGGGCATCCTCTTCATATACATCCTTAACGTAGACACAACAATCATGTTCATATCTGCTGAAACCCAGGCTCAAGACAAAGCTATCAAACCTTCGATACCACTGATGAGGAGATTGTTTCAAGCCATACAAAGACTTCCTGAGTAAACACACATTTTCTTCCTGTTCCATCTCCATGAAACCATCTAGCTAATTCATGTAGATTCTTTCCTCTAAAGTCCCATGAAGGAAAGCCATCTTCATGTCCATCTATTCTAATTTAATGTAATGTTGTGCCACCAGTGACAGCAAAACTCGAATAGATGTATGACGCACATTCTAATTTAATGTAATGTCCATCTATTCCAATTTTTGTGTAATCAATCCCTTCTCTTTATAAGTATTCCTTTGCTACCAGCCTTGCTTTAAATCTGACTTCATCTTGTTGTGAAGGTGCTTCTTTCTTTATGAACACCCACATTGAGCCAATAGGTCGAGCACCCTCTAGAAGATCCATCAGCTGTCATGTCTAATTCTTCTCAAGTGATTCCATCTTCTCCATCATGGCCTGCATCTATGAATCATGATCCTCACTCTCCATGGCCTCTGCATAATTCTCTAGATCTCCATTAGCAGTGATGAGTGCATAGGAGATAACCTCATCAATGCCATATCTAACTGGTCTCCTAATAGTATGTTAGGGCTTATGCAAAGCCACTCCCACTGGCACATTTCTGCCTGATGTCTGTGGCTGTTCCTGCACATCTATCTGAACTGTCAGTCCTCCATGCTGATTTTTAATCTGAGATAATACTTTTCTACCCAGCTCCACCTTAACAGGAACACTCCTATAAGTTGATGTAACCTACATGCCATCATTCTTTGACTGGCCACCGCTGTTCATCTTTATTTCTTCAGTTCCATCTATCCTAGACCTCCTCAAGATGTTCTTCTCATCAAAAATAACATTCCTACTGATCACTGACTTCTATGCTTGAGAATCCCACAGCAGGTACCCCTTGACTTCTTATAGATACCTTATGAATGTCATCTTCTGAGATTTTGGGTCTAATTTGCTCCTCTCGGTTGCCTCCACATGTGCATAGACTGTGCAACCGAAGACTTTCAGGTGGCCAAGCTCCACCTTCTTTCCACTCCAGACCTCTTTTGGAATGCCTTCATTCAGCATATAATGAAGGGATCTGTTCACAAGAAAATAAGAAAAAAGTTAGAGTATCATCCCAAAAGGACTTTGGGAGTGATATCTGTAGCCTCAAACTCCATGCCTTCTCGATCAATGTCCAGTTCATCCTCTCTGTGACACCATTCTGCTGGGGAGTTATCCTCACCGTGTAATGGCATTTGATGCCATTTTTCTCATAGTACCTCCTGAACTCTAGGCTAGTATACTCCCCTCCACTGTCCAACCTCAGACACTTTACCTGTCTCCCTGACTCTTTCTCTAGTTCAACTCTCCAGGCTCTAAATCGGACAAACACCTCTAATTTTTCTCTAATCAAATAAATCCATACCTTTCTTGAAAAATCATCAATGAAAGTAATAAAGTATTTTGCCCCACCTCTAGCTGATACAGGAGCTGATCCCCACACATCCGAGTGCACTAAATCTATCACTCTCTCGCTGCGCTTGGTACTTCTGACAAACTTTATCATATGCTATTTGCCAAAGATACATGGCTCACAAAGATCTGTGCCCTCCTTCTTTAGGACTAGGATCATACCTGTTCTTCTTAGTTCTGTGAGCCCACGGTCACTCATATGATCCATTTGATAGTGCCACAGTCGATATAAATTCTACTCCTCCTAAGTTGCTGCTAGCACCTCTGCACTATCATTTACCACTGAGCCTTCCATTCTATAATGATTGTTGCTCAGTCTTCTACTTCTCATTATCACCAAAGCTCCTTTAGAAATTTTCAGACATCCACTCTCAGTCAGGCTACTAAAAGCATAATCCTGCTCCTCCAAGTAGCCCCAAGAAATCAAATTCCTTTTTAACTCCGGTACATGCCTGATATTTGATAATGTATGAATGATTCCATCGTATATCCTCACCTTGATAGAGCCAATTCTAGCTACTTTGCATGAGTGATCATCTCCAAGGCTAACACTTCCACCATCAGTCTTCTAGTAGGTAGCAAACCACTCCTGATGAGAAGTATGGTGATGCGAGCATACTGAATCTAATATCTACATAGTATCATACTTTGTGGATCCATCTGATATAACTAGCAGATCTTCTACACTACTCACAGAAGCTGTATCATCTTTCTTGATGGCCTTCCCTTTTTCTGATCTCAAAAGGGGACAATCTCTCCTCAAGTATCCAGGCTGATGATATTTATAACATTTCAATGTCATCTTCCTCTGATCATAAGATTTTGACTTACCCTTCGATTTTTCTCTTGTCTTCTTCTTTGATCTTTTGTCTTTCATTCACAGCCAAGATCTTAGACTTAGGGTCCCCCTTGCAGATCTTCTCCCTTTGCTCATTTGATCTGAGCACACCAACAACCTCTTCATAGTTTAGGGTCTCCTTTCCATAAACTAGAGTTGT
This sequence comes from Cocos nucifera, assembly GCA_006176705.1. Classification (NCBI taxonomy): domain Eukaryota; kingdom Viridiplantae; phylum Streptophyta; class Magnoliopsida; order Arecales; family Arecaceae; genus Cocos; species Cocos nucifera. Next base: position 167,151 of record QRFJ01000721.1, on the reverse strand, counting down.
TATGAGACCATCATACGAACCTGGGAGAGAACATAATGGCAACAATGCCCGATCCTCCTAATCGATTCTCACATCCAAACTCATCACCTCAGAACACACCTGATTGAACCTTTGGATATGGATAACAAGATCTCCGCCTTCGGGCATCCTCAGACTATACAACTATTTCTTCAACCAAAGCTTGCTCATCATGTTCTTCCCCATGTATGTGTTCTCCAGTCTCTTCCAAAACCTCTTTGCCGTAGTCTCTATGCAAACCTCGGGCAAAACCTGATCGGCCCAGCACATCTGGATTATGCTAAAAGTAATTTTCTTCAACTCTTTCCAATCCTCAGCACTGATCATTTTTGGCCTTTCTTTTGTCAAGATCTTGTAGATCCTCTGCTGAACCAATAAGTCCTTTACTCTTTGTTGCCATAGGATAAAGTTTTTCTTGCTGTCGAACTTTTCAAAATCCATCTTGAATCCACTTGATTCCATGACATCAAACAAGTCAAGAACAGATCTCTAACATCCTTCACGATCACACACCAGTAAAACTATCCTTCACAGAAGATCTAACTAGCCCTAGATCCTCTTTCCAAAGTTCTATATCACCGTTCCTCTATGTAAACAATCTCTACCTCAATCTAGAGACAACCATAAAGCAAACTAGAAGTTTTAGGATAAAACCTAGTGCAATAGATCCTAGATGTAGTAAATCCTAGGTGTCTTCCTTCCTTTCATGCAATACCACTTTGATACCAAATATTGAGAATATGCACTCTTCCCACATGGATCGACGTGGCTGTCAGTGATTAGCCAAGCAATAAGAAAGTATTTCTTAGAGATCTCTGTGGAAGCATGATCAAATAAATCAAGGAATAGAGAAGAAGAGAAGAAGTGATTTTTAGGAGAAAAGAGCTTATATTCAGCACATTTTAGCATACTTACAATCTTGATCTGTTTCTAGTATATATATTTTACAAAGGATCAAGTCCAAACTCATAGAAAATCTTTCTAAATCTAAACAATCCATATACATAAAATAATAACCCACAAAAACTAAGCCGACCCAGTTTCAGACTGAGTCGACTAACCTATGACTAGGTTGGCTCAGTCCCAGACTGAGCCAACCCAGTTGTGTACCATGCCAATAGTCCAAAAATACTACTCTTTATCTAGATTTTTCTTTAAGATCTAGCCGATCCAGTTCTGGACTGAACCAATCCAATTTTCAACTGAGCTGACTCAGTCTCAGAGTGAGCCAGCTCAGTTTCTGAACTTTACTATTGAGACTGATTCTTCTTTTGGCTCGCTTCCATCTTTTCATGATCTATCTTTTCGTATTTTTAAGACTTGAGAGTGCCACTTCTGAGCTCACATTTGCTACCTACCAGAAGATCGATGATGGAAGTGTCAGCTTTAGAGATGATAACTTGTGCAAAGTAGTTGAAATTGGCTCTATCAGGGTGAGGATGTACGATGAGATCATTAGTACATTATCGAAAGTCAGGCATGCACTGGAGTTGAAAAAGAATTTGATTTCTTTGGACTACTTGGAGGAGCAGGGTTATTCTTTAAGTAGTGATAAGTGGTAAAAATATACTAATAAAAGTATTAAATTATAAAATAAATTAATTTATTTCTTTAAAAATTGATATTTTTATTAATCTTATATAGAAAAGAAGGCTACCAATATGAAGATCTTATTTTTTTGGTTTAGATGAAATAAATTTCAGGCAAAATGGACTTCAAACGAGCCCAAAATTGAATTTCAAAAAAAAAAAAGGGAGAGTGAGAGAAATAAAAAGAGAAAAAGAGGAGAGTAAAAAAAAGAAAAAAAGAAAAGAAAAAGAAAAGAAAAGAGAAAGAGAGGAGAGAGGTAGAAAGAGTAGAGAGATTTTTAAGAGAAAGAAAAAGGGTTTTAATTTCTTCTTCCGATAATCAGAATATCGATCAAGGAGCTTCTTCTTCTTCACCAAGTTCTCCACACCAAGAGCAACGAACAATCAATTTCAGCAATCAAACAGTCTAATTTCTTTATGCTTTTTATTTTATTTGTTGTTTTTGAACTTGTTATGATGAACTAAATTTTCTTTTACTAAAGTTAAGGTGTAGCCACTCTTTTGATGCAATATTTAGTATGATTTATTTTTAATTTTAAATTTTATTCATGAGAAGTATATAAATCTAATCTTAATGCTTTTAGATTACTAGCCATCTTCTAATTGATCTGATGAACATAGATATTACAGACCAAGTACATCTATGTTATTGCTTCTTGATTATATACCTTGTATTGTGAATCAAATTTGAATTCATATGCATGCGGGAATTTTAGTATGCTTTGGATGTAGCATATTTTAATTAGAGGATTTCACAAAACTTAATGCATTAATATTTATTTGAATTACACCTAGACCAAAGGGTAATTAATAAATATTGATAGTTTTGCTACTCCTGGACCAAAGGGTAGTGAATAAATTAGGAGACTCCACCGTCATATGAAATAAAATTAATCTAATAATCTGAATATTGTATTGACTGAGTTGGTGAACCGATTACCTTAGTAACACATTTCTCTTAAGTTTAAAACCCTAATAATTACACTCTCTCTATTTTCTTAAAATTTTTAATTATTTCTTTATTTTGTTCTTTAATTTCTTATTCTCATAAATCGGTCTTCTAAATAAAGCATAGGAAAGAGCTTTTCAATACTTATTTTTCAATCCTCTAGAGATGATACTCTACTCATTCACTTTATTACTTGATCGACTGGTGCACTTGCTATAGCTATAAATTAGCATGCATCAAGTTTTTGGCTCCGTTGTTGGAGATTGTGTCTAAAATAATATTAAAATTTTGATCCTAGCTTTACTTTAGAATTTTATTTTTAATTTTTATTATTTTTTAAAAAAAAATTTTGTTCAATGCATGACACATACTGGACATAGTAACTTCCTTTAGATCCAGAAATTGAAAAGACCATTAGAAGACTACAATAAGAAAGAAACATGGCAGCTGAAGATCCTAACGACATCAATCTAGGATTGGATATGGTGACCAAAGGACAGCATGAAGCTATTCGGCCAATACATCATCCATTAAATGATTACATCACACCATCTATAGTCGATGCAGCTTCGAGCATCAGGAGACCATTAGTGCGAGCAAACAATTTTGAAGGTGGTGATGATCCAGATGATTCAATCAACTGTCCAATTTAGTGGACACGTGCATGATGATCCGAATGTCCATATTTCTAACTTTCTTGAACTTTGTAATACTTTTAAAATTAATAGGGTGTCGGATGATGCTATTAGATTAAGGTAAGATTATTTTCTTTCTCTTTATGGGACAAAGGTAAGAGTTGGCTTCTTTCTCTTCCTGCAGGTTCTACCATAACTTGGGATGTCCTAGCCCAAAAATTCTTAGCCAAGTACTTTCCATCTTCCAAGATTGCCAAGATGCACAACGATATCACTTCTTTTATACAGATGGATATGGAGACACTATATGAGGCTTGGGAGCATTTTAAGGAATTGCTGAGAAGATGTCCACATCATCAACTACCTATATGGCTTCAGATAAAAACTTTCTATAATGTTTTATCTCCTACTAATCATTCTATGATTGATGCAGCAGCAAGAGAAATCATTAACTAAAAATCGGAGGAAGAAGCCTTCGATCTGATCGATGAGATGGCATCGAATAGCTATCAGTGGCAGACAGAATGCATGATGCCACAAGGACTAGCAGCTGTGCAGGGAGTAGATTGCGTGCCAACCTTACTAGCTGAAATTGCAGCCCTTAGAGCCAAAGTCAACAACTTGAAGAAAATAGCTATGCATATTTAGAGCATCACTTCTGACCTATGTGGAGGAGGACACGATACGAGCAATTGCTAGACAGGTAATCCTTTTGCTAAAACAACTGATACAGCTAATTATGTTGGTAATTTTTTCAGGCCGCAACAAAACAATCCCTACTCCAACAAATACAATCAAGGGTGGAGGTAGCACCCAAATTTCTTGTGGAGTAATCAAAATACAGCACAACAGCCACCCCCGGGGTTTCAAGTACCTGAAAAGAAGTCCAACATGGAAGAGCTGATGGTCAAATTCATGCAAAACCAAGAAGCAACTATAAAAAATTTGAAAGCCAAACTTAGGCAGGACCAAGCAGCAGCAATTTGAAACTTGAAGATGCAAATAGGTTAAATGGCTAAGATAATCTCCGAGAGACCTCAAGGATCATTGCCTAGCAACATGGAGACCAATCCAAGGGAGTAAGTCAATGCTATCATCCTAAGAAGTGGTACAAAGTTGGAGGAGCTACATCAGAAGAAAGAGACTAAAGAGCCAACTACAAATAAGGAACCATCAACTAAAATTCGTTAGTCACCAAAACAACCAGCAGATGGATGGTCTCCAGGTATACGATTTGCCGATCCAAGTGTGAAGCCCTACTACCGCCACTACCATTCCTAGAGAGATAAATACAGCATCCAGATAAGAATTTTTTTAACTATTTCAAAATATTAAAAAATTTAAATATTAATATTCCTTTTGTAGATGCTATCACTCAAATGCCTAGGTATGCCAAGTTTCTCAAAGAAATCATAACAAATAAGAAAAAGCTAAAGGAGCATGAGAGAATAAATTTGAATGAAGAATGCTCAGCAATACTTCAAAATAAATTACCACAGAAGCTAAAAGATCCAAGAAGTTTTACTATCCCTTGCATTACTGGTGATTATAGTTTTGATAAAGTTTTATGTGATTTAGGAGCAAGCATTAATCTCATGCCTTTTTCTATTTTCAAAAAGCTGGGTCTAGGAGAATCAAAACCTACCACTATTGCTCTTCAATTAGCTGACAGATCCATCAAATATCCAAGAGGTATAGTGGAGGATGTCTTGGTAAAGGTAAATAAGTTTATTTTCTCTGTTGATTTTATTATTCTTGATATGGAAGAAGACTATGATGTACCCCTTATTTTAGGGAGACCCTTTTTAGCTACTGGAGGAGCTTTAATAGATGTTCAATAAGAAAAATTAATTCTTAGAATCTAAGATGAACAAATTACTTTTAATATTTTTAAAGATACTAAATATATTGATGATAATCAAACTTATTTTCTAATTGATATTATTGATAATTTAGTATATGAGAATTTTGTAGAAAATAGGTTTGAGATTATAAAAGCTAGCAATATCTAATTAAAAGAGGACTCGACCAAACATGAAAGTATTCCAATTGAAGTGGCACCGGATTGATTTAATTCAAAACTCAAAGAAAGTCAAGCTAAAGACTATAAATCCGAACTATTAGATAGATTGTTTCTTTTCTTTTTAGTTTTGATCATTTTTCTTTTCTTTTATTTTTTCAGCAATTTATTGTTGCTCTTTTACTGCTCTGGTGTGTATTTTCAATTTTGCAGAAAGAAAAATCAATGAAAGCTCAAGCAAAATTTCAAAGCTCCAAATAACCAAACTGAACCAAATCAGGTGTATTCCTTTCTATCCTTTATTGCATCCTTTATTTTTCTTTCTCCTTTAAGATAATGTAGAATAAGTTAGGAGATTAAAATATATATATATATAATAATAATAATAAAAAAATCATGTGTCAAGAAGAAAATCTTGAGCAAGATAGATTGGAGAAGTGATAAAAGATAGAATTATTTGCTAATGAATGTAATGAGTTAAAGAAGTAGATTAGTTGGTTGACTTTTAACAGCCTAGTTAGGTCATTAAAAGACTATTAGCACTTCTAATTACACATGCATACTAATAAGGCAAAGTAGGTATTGATTATAAGGCCAACTGAGGATTCAATTATCACTAAAAATAGGTAATTAATATACATTCTAATAAAAAAAACTTAAATTTAAGAAAAGAGCTACCTGCCTAAAAATAAAGTGTAAAAGATAGAGTATATGTGAATTGTCCAAAGCCTAGTAACTGGGTCTTTGCACCTAGGTCAAGTATGAAAATTCACGTAAAACGATGAAGAGAAGGCCAGGATGCTCAGCATAAAAAAAAAAAAAAAAAGGCAGTGTGAAAGCTACCTTAATTCATGAGTATAAAATTGAGAATGTATAGAAAATTAACCAAAATAGATGATAAGAGAGGATACTTTTGTCCTTTAATTTAATACTGAAATGCTAAAGTTAGTCATTACGAACACAAGTGCTATAGATCTTTGATGTACTCTAAGGAAGTTTTTAATTGTATTGACTGAAAAATTTATTTTTGAAGCTCAATGCTTAATTAGCAGTATTTTCTAAACTTTTTGACCTTTAGTCCTAGATTTTATCTTTGTGATGGATAATCTTATTGAAATATGGTATTAAATAAAACATTGCTAAGGGACTAGCAATGACTAAGTTAGGGGGTGTGATAAGTAGTAAAAATATACTAATAAAAGTATTAAATTATAAAATAAATTAATCTATTTCTTTAAAAATTGATATTTTTATTAATCTTATGTATGAAAGAAGGCCACCAATATGAAGAGCTTATTTTTTTTGGTTCAGATGAAATAAATTTCAGACAAAACGGACTTCAAATGAGTTCAGAATTGAATTTTTTTAAAAAAAAAGGAGAGTGAGAGAAATAAAAAGAGAAAAAGAGGAGAGTAAAAAAAAAAGAAAAAAAAGAAAAGGAAACAAAAAAGAAGAGAAAGAGAGGAGAGAGGTAGAAAGAGAAGAGAGATTTTTGAGAGAAAGGAAAAGGGTTTTAATTTCTTCTTCTGATAATCAGAACATCGATCAAGGAGCTTCTTCTTCTTTACCAAGTTCTCCACACCAAGAGTAACGGACAATCAATTTCAGCAATCAAACAGTCTAATTTCTTTATGCTTTTTATTTTATTTACTATTTTTGAAATTATTATCATGAACTAAATTTTCTTTTACTAAGGCTAAGGTGTAGCCACTCTTTTGATGCAATATTTAGTATGATTTATTTTTAATTTTAAATTTTATTTATGAGTAGTATATAAATATGATCTTAATACTTTTAGATTACTGGCCATCTTCTAATTGATCTGATGAACATAGATGTTACAGACCAAGTACATCTATGTTATTGCTTCTTGATTATATACGTTGTATTATGAATCAAATTAGAATTCATATGCATGTGGAAATTTTAGTACGCTTTGGACATAGCGTATTTTAATTAGAAGATTTCACAAAACTTAATGCATTAATATTTATTTAAATTACATCTGGACCAAAGAATAATTAATAAATATTGATAAATTTACTATGCCTGGACCAAAGGATAGTGAATAAATTAGGAGACTCCACCATCACATGAAATAAAATTAATCTAATAATCTAAATATTGTATTGACTGAGTTGGTGAACTAATTGCCTTAGTAACACATTGCTCTTAAGTTTAAAATCCTAATAATTACACTCTCTCTATTTTCTTAAAATTTTTAATTATTTCTTTATTTTGTTCTTTAATTTCTTATTCTCATAAATCGGTCTTCTAAATAAAGTATAGGAAAGAACTTTTCAGAACTTATTTTTCAATCCTCTAGGAACGATACTCTACTCATTCACTTTATTACTTGATTGACTGGTGTACTTGCTATAGCTATAAATTAGCACGCATGAAGTAGCCTGGCTGGGAGTGGATGTCTAAAAATTTTCAACAAAATTTTGATGGTGATGAGAGATAGAAGACTGAGCAACAATCTTTATAGAATGGAAGGCTCAATGGTAAATGATAGTGCAGAAGTGTTAGCAGTAGCACAGAAAGAGCAGATTTTATATTGGCTGTGGTATTATCGGATGGGTCATATGAGTGACCATGGGCTCATAGAACTAAGTAGAAGAGGTATGATCCCAGCCCTGAAGAAGAAGGGCATAGATCTTTGTAAGCCGTGTATCTTTGGCAAACAGCATAGGATGAAGTTTTCCAAAAGTACCAAGTGCAGCGAGGGAGTGCTGGATTTAGTGCACTCGAATGTGTGGGGACCAGCTTCTGTATCAGCTAGAGGTGGGGCAAAATACTTTGTTACTTTCATTGATGATTTCTCAAGGAAGGTATGAGTTTATCTAATTAGAGAAAAATCAGAGGTGTTTGCTCGGTTCAGAGCCTGAAGAGCTAAAGTAGTAAAGAAGTCAGGGAGATAAGTAAAGTGTCTTTGATCAGACAATGGAGGAGAGTATACTAGCCTGGAGTTCAGGAGGTACTACGAGAAAAATGGCATCAAACTCCATTACATGGTGAGGATGACTCTTCAGTAGAATGGTGTCATGGAGAGGATGAACCAGATGCTGATCGAGAAGCCATGAAGTTTGAGGCTACAGACATCACTCCCAAAGTCCTTTTGGGGTGATGCTCTATCTTTTTCTTATTTTCTTGTGAATAGGTCCCCTCATTATAAGCTGAATGAAGGCATTCCAGAAGAGGTCTAGAGTGGAAAGAAGGTGGAGCTTGGCCACCTGAAAGTCTTCGGTTGCATAGCCTATGCCCATGTGGAGGCAACCGAGAGGAGAAAATTGGATCCAAAATCTTAAAAGATGATATTCATATGGTATCCACAAGGAATCAAGGGGTACCTATTGTGGGACTCTCAGGCACAAAAGTCAGCGATCAGTAGAGATGTTATCTTTGATGAGAAGAGTATCTTAAGGAGGTCTGAGATAGATGGAATTGAAAAAATAAAGATGAACAGCGGTGGCCAGTCAGAGAATGATGGCATGCAGGTTATATCTACTTACAGGAGTGTTCCTGTTGAGGTGGAGCTCGACAGAAAAGTATTATCTCAGATTGAAAATGAGCATGGAGGGTCGATAGTTCAGACAGATGTGCAGGAGTAGCCATAGATATCAGGCAGAGATGTGCCAGTAGGAGTAGTTTTGCACAAGCCCCAGCATACTATTAGGAGATCGGTCAGATTTGACATTGATGAGGTTATCTCCTATGCACTCATCACTACTAATGGAGATCCAGAGAATTATACAAAGGTCATGAAGAGTGAGGATCATGATTCATGGATGCAGGCCATGATGAAGGAGATGGAATCACTTGAGAAGAATCAGACATGATAGCTGGTGGATCTTCTAGAGGGTGCTCAACCTATTGGCTCAAAGTGGGTGTTCACAAAGAAAGAAGCACCTTTAGAACAAGATGGAGTCAGATTCAAAGTAAGGCTGGTAGCAAAGGTATACTCACAAAGGGAAGAAATTGACTACATAAATTTTTTTTCTCCTATGGTGCGTCATACATCTATTCGAGTTTTGCTATCACTGATGGCACAGCATAACATGGAATTGGAATAGATGGACGTGAAGATGGCCTTCCTTCATGAGACTTTGGAGGAAAGAATCTACATGAAGCAGTCAGATGGTTTCATAGAGATGGGATAGGAAGAAAATGTGTGTTTACTTAGGAAGTCTTTGTATGGCTTGAAACAATCGCCTCGTCAGTGGTATCGAAGGTTTGATAGCTTTGTCTTGAGCCTGGGTTCCAGCAGATGTAAACATGATTGTTGTATCTACGTCAAGAATGTAGATGAAGATGATGCCCTGTACCTATTATTGTATGTAGATGATTTGCTCAAGCCAGTAGAAGCATGGATGTTGTGAAAAGGTTAAAAAGGGCATTATCATCTAAATTTGACATGAAAGATTTGGGTCCAACTGAGAAAATTCTTGGAATGAAGATTTGTAGAGATAGGTGCAAAGGAGTGCTCCATTTGTCACAAGAAAAGTATGTCCAAAAGATTTTAGAGAGCTTTGGGATGGAGAAGGCCAAACCTATAGAGACGCCATTATCGAGCCATATATCTCTCTCCAAGTTATAGTACCCCCAGTCAAAAGAGGAGAGAGAGTACATGGAACGAGTCCCTTATGCAAATACTATAGATAGTATGATGTACACTATGGTTCGCTGTAGACCAGATATAGCACATGCTGTGAGCACAATTAGTAGATACATGGCTAACCTTGGGAAGGAATACTAGAAAGCATTGAAATAGATATTAAGATATCTGCATGGAATAAGGGATTATGGTTTGGTATTTGGTGGGCAGTCAAATGGATTTGGAGAACGATCTATGAAGATGTATGAAGGTTCAGATCCTTTGGAAGGATTTGTTGATGCAAATTATGCTGATGATCTTGATACAAGGAGGTCTACTACTGAATAACTCTTCTGCGTATATGGTGGACCGGTGTCTTGAAGATCAATCCTTCAGTCAATCATGGCCTTGTCTATCATAGAGGTCGAGTACATTGAGCTAACGAAGGCTACAAAAAAAACTTTTTGGCTTAGGAGGCTGATTGATGAGTTGGGGATGGAGCAGAGCAAGGTTACACTATTCAGTGATAGTCAGAGTACTCTGTTGTTGGTACAGAACCCAATCTATCATGCACGCACAAAGCATATAGACATGAGGTACTCCCCAGAGATAGCTTTCAGAGATGTGTGGCATAGATGGGTCTATTGAGAAGAGATGAGTTCACAAGAACTTGAAAGCACCAAGGTGGAGAATGTAAGCTCAGAAGTGGCACTCCCAAGTCTTGAAAATATGAGAAGATAGGTCATGAAAAAATGTGAGTGAGTCAGAAGAAGAATCAGTCTCTATAGTAAAGTTCAGAAACTAGGCTGGCTTACTATGAGACAGAGCCGATTTAGTTGGAAACCAGGTTGGCTCAATCTAGGACTGGGTTGGCTAGGTCTCAAAGGCAAATCTAGACATAGAGCAGCATTTTTGGGCTGTTGGCACATACACAACTAAGTCGTCTCAGTCTATACGTACACAACTGGGTCGGCTCAGTCTGGAACTGAGCTGACCCAATCGTAGGTTAGCCGACTCAGTCTGAAATTGGGCTGGCTCAGTTTTCACAGGTTATCATTTTATGTACATGGATTGTTTGGATTTGGAGAGTTTTTCTATGAGCTTGGGCTTGACCCTTTGTAATGTATATATTCTAGAAATAGGTCAAGTTTGTAAGAGTGCTTAAATATACTGAATAAAAGCTCTTTTCTTTCAAAAATGTCTTCTTCTCTTCTTCTCTATTCTTTGATTTATTTGATCATGCTTTCATAGAGATCTCTAAGAAGTACTTCCTTGTTGCTTGGCTAATCACTGACAGCCACACCGATCCATGTGGGAAGAGCACATATTTTCAACAGAAATATAGTGATACATTCTTCTCCAACTCTTGGAGTGGTCAATTTCATCTTAAACACACACCGACTTTGCAAGTACTTGACTATGCCCAGAATCCTTCCATTACTGAATTAGAAAATCAGTTAGTTCGGTACCAAAGCATAATGAGTTGCTTGCAAGTCACTGACATGATCTCAATTCCAAGGGATATTTATACCTATATCTCATCTGAGATATTCTCGACAGTAGAATACTCTGGAGTTGGTCACGTTAAATGATAATGAATCCCTACATCTCACCTATATACCATATCAGTGTCTCTACACTCCTTGGTTAAGAGAATAACCAAACTATATGGCATATAATGACCTAAGCTCGATAGACACTATCGTCCTAATTAACAGCCTACAATTTGGTCGTGAACAGTTTTAAGGACTAATCGATAAATCCTCTCTTTATTGAACCTAAATAGTCCTAAGGACTTCATCACAATAATGGAGTTCATTAGAAGATGAAAACTTATGATGAAAAATGCTAAAAATATATTTTATTAATTAATAAATCAATTATAATTATAATGTAGCTCAACCGTTAACAGGCTAACGATTGACTTTGATACCAGTTGAAGGAAAAAATCCTTATTTCTCGGATCAGATTCGTTCAGATCTTGATCAGATCAAGAGATATATTTCAAAGTTTTTTTCTCTTTGATCTAAATTAGGTTTAGAATGTTTTAAATTTGATTCTTATTATTTTAATAATAAAAATAAAATCTAAATAAATTAAATCAAATTTAATTTACCTTGATGTAGGGTAATCCTATTATCCGTTGATGTTCCTATAAGCAGCGAAAGGTTCTAGATCTAGCCATGCAAGTGCCTGGCCTCTACCGGTATCCACTTAGGCTAGATCTAGAGATCCTCTTCTTCTCTATCACATCTCCAAAAATCAGATCTAGATCTGATCTGGAGGATCTTCAAAACATCTTTCGAAGATCAGCAGTTGTCCTTTGTAGCAGCGTAGCCTTCTAGCTTTCTATCGCCTTTCTCTCATCTGGATTGCACCAACTAAGATCCCAAACTACTTTGGCCATGGAGAGGAGAGGGAGAAGATGGTCTTGGTGTGGAGGAGGAGGAGAGAGGCAGCCTTGGGGAGTGGAGAATTGTATTGCTCTTTGAGTTGGGCGCAGGGTCTTATTTATAGACTATGCGTGTTCTTCCCAACCAATCACAACCCTTTGTGAAATCAGATCTAAATCTGATTAGTGGGAATAGAGTCTCCTGGATTCATCCCTAGATGGATCCTAAGACCAATCAAACTTGGTTCTTAGGAGAAGTCTAATCAAAATCCAAAAAGAAGATGGAGTCCCTATCCAACAGGGACTCCTGGGCGCCTCTAGCTTGGGCACACGCCAAGGGTGGCATGCACCCTCCTCCTTGCCAAGTTCTGGTAAGGGGACAAGCCCCCATCAGCTCTCCAATAGGTGCATGACACATGGACAGAAGTCAAAGTGTCAATGGTCAATATTTGACCAATCAAAGGTCAATTTTGACCAAAGTCAAAGGATGAGAAATGATAGGTGACCAAAAATGGTAGGTATTATCTTACAAAATAAGACAATCCTTTTTTGACCTGGACAGACTCCAGTCAGACCAAGTGAAGGCCTCTAATTGAGCACAAACTCCTTTGGCTCAGTCAGGACAACTATTTATGATAGTAAAAGAAGAACGTTAGGTTCAATCGAGTGCTAGCATGATTTCCTTGAACCTAATTGAATCTCATTCAGATCAATTGAACTGGATCAGTTCAATTGATGATCACCAGATTCAAACCCTTGTTTGTGTGACCCAGTTAGGTTCAGTTCTGTATGGTAATGGGATATGTCATGATCTCTATCATCGACATCATCGAAACTTCTTTCGATGGATCAGAACTCTTCTGATTCGAATAGCTAAAATGATCGATCATCTAAATCATTCTAATTACTCCCAAAATCCATCAATGAGACCTAGAAGTATATGGTGGCAACCCGTCAGAGCTAAATGCGAACCTCTTGGTGCAGTTACCTATGTGATTAAGTTCTTCTATCTTAAGCCCTGATCAGATTAGGGTTAAGATGAACTCATCAAACCCTAGTTTCTATCATATGATGTAATCATTCGATTTAAGTCCGATGTGAAAACCTAAATAAAAACTCTTTCTATTATTTCACTCTACCATAGCCATGGGCTTCTGGACTTGATTCTCATGATTATCATAGGGCTGCTCCTCTATCACCGAGGTAAATAGATTCCATCTTGATGCAATCCAGTTCCTACAATGAACATGCTACAGCCAACATACACCTCAGGATTCCATATGGCTAGGAGATCGAGTAATGGTGTAGTCAAACTATAACACCCTCAAGGTGAACTACCGATGCACCTCAGGTCAAAGAATCAGACACACTACTGTAGTATCGAGTCAGTCATTGACGAGAAGGTAGACTTCCTAATGACTACTCGAGGTGGTCACGCTCAGTGCCCTCGTTCTCTAACGAGTATCTGTACTCTCGCTCTGATGTCTCCACACCATAGACTCAAGACTCATCTACTAAATAGAAGTGATTGTACACCAATCTTTTCCGGATCAATCACCATCCTCGTGATGATCCTATAGTCGGAAGCATTTTATGAGTTAATAATGATTATTCATGTCTTAAATTTTCAACTCTTGAAAATATGAATTATCATTATCATTAACTCAAAGGATGTATCACAAACACTAAATATACATATGTGATAGAAAATAACCCATTTTATTAATAATAGTCAAAATTATAATTTTGCTCCTAGAAGTTTATTAGAAGTATCAGCCAATTCTAGCATCTAGGGCACATATATCTAACATGACTTTGGAACATATTTTTTAATAACTCCTATTTATCCTAAAGCCATTAGGCATAGTATCTAATACCCATCTTCGACTTGCGGTTGTCAAACTTCTTTATCGCCAAGGCTTTAGTAAAGAGGTCGGTCAGGTTCTCCTTTTCATCGATCTTCTGAAGGTCGATGTCATCTTGATCCACGATCTTTTAGATCAGGTGGAAGCAGTGCAGTATATGCATCATCCGCTGGTGTTCCTTTGGTTCCTTTGCCTGAGCGGTAGCACCAATGCTATTGTAGTAGAGCAAGATCAGACCATTAAGGGAGGGTGCTACTCCAACCTCAGTGATGAACTTTCTCAATCATGCACCTTTCTTCATGGCATCTGATGCTGCGATGTACTCTGCTTCGCAAACAAGTCTGCCATAGTATGCTACTTGAAACTCTTCAAGTAGATGACTCCACCATTTAGAGTAAAGACATATTCCGACATGCTTCGGTTAGATATGTGTGCCCTAGAAGCTAGAATTGGCTGACACTTGTAATATACTTCTAGGGATAAAATTATAATTTTGACTATATAAAATAGATTATTTTCTATCATAAATATATATTTAGTATCCATGATACATCCCTTGAGTTAATGGTAATGATAATTCTTATTTTCAAGAGTTGAAAATTTAAGACAAGAATTTTCATTATTAACTCATAAAATGCTCCTGACTGCAGGATCATCATGAGGATGGTGATTGATCCGGAAGGTTGGTGTGCAATCATTTTTTTATAGTAGATAAGTCTTGAGTCTACGGTGTAGAGACACTGAAGTGAGAGTATAGATACTCATTAGAGAATGAAGGCACTGAGCATGACCACCTCGAGCAGTCATAAGAAAGTCTACCTTCTCATCGATGACTGACTCGAAGCTGCAGTAGTGTGTCTAGTTCTTTAACCTGAGGTGCATCGGCAGTTCACCTTGAGGGTGTTATAGTTTGACTAAACCATGACTCGGTCTCCTAGCCATTCATAATTCTGAGGTGTATGTTGGCTATAGAATGTTCATTGTAGGAATTGGATTGCACCAAGAGGGAATCTATCTACCTCGATGGATGAGGAGCAGTCCTACGATGATCATGAGAATCAAGTCCATAAGCCCATGGCCATGGCAGAGTGAAATAATAGAAAGAGTTTCTATTAAGATTTTCATATTGGACTTGAATCGAATGATTAAATTATATGATAGAAATTAGGATTTGATGAGTTCACCTTAACCCTAATCTGATCAGGGCACAAGATAGAAGAACTTAATCACACAAGTAGCTGCACCAAGAGGTTCATTTTCAGTTTTGATGGATTGCCACCATATACTGCTAGGTGTTGCTAGGAGAT
This sequence comes from Cocos nucifera, assembly GCA_006176705.1. Classification (NCBI taxonomy): domain Eukaryota; kingdom Viridiplantae; phylum Streptophyta; class Magnoliopsida; order Arecales; family Arecaceae; genus Cocos; species Cocos nucifera. The sequence continues at coordinate 151,779 of QRFJ01000721.1, read as the reverse complement.
TTTGGGAGCAATTAGAATGATTTAGATGATCGATCATTCTAGTTGCCCAAATTAGAAGAGTTCTGATTCATCAAAAGGAGTTTCGATGATGTCGATGATGGAGATCACGACATATCTCATTACCATATAGAACTAAATCTAACTGGATCATATAAATAAGAGTTTGGATCTAGATATCATCAATTAGACTAACCTAGTTCAATTGATTTAAATTAGATTCAATTAGGTTCAAGAAAATCATGCTAGCACACGATTGAACCTAACGTTCTCTTTTCATTATCATTAATAGTTGTCTCGACTGAGCCAAATGAGTTTGTGCTCACTCAGGTACCTTTACTTGATCTGAATGGAGCTTGTTCAGGTCAAAAAAGGGTTGGAGCTTATCCAAGTCAGAAAAGAGTTGTCTTAATTTATGAGATAAATTTAGGACAACACCTGCCATTTTCCGTCACCTGCTAATTCTTGTCCTTTGACTTTGGTCAAACATTGACCTTTGACCCTTGGACATTTGTCTATGTGTCATGCACTTATTGGAGAGTAGATAGGGGCTTGTCCCCTTATTGAAAATTAGAAAGGAGGGGGTGCATGCCTAGGGAGGCATGCGCTCATGGATAGGGACACCTGAATTCCCATACGGATAGGACTCTAGGTTGCTTCTTGGATTCTACTTAGGTGACCCCTAGCTATAGACTTTGACCAGTCATGGGTGCCATCTAAGGATGAATTAGTAGGGCTCTTATCTGATTGGATCAGGTGATGTCATCCCACAATCAGATTTAGATCTGATTGCATGAAGCAACATGAATGGCCGGGATGATGTGGCACTGCATGGCGCAGCAAGGTCTATATAAATCCTGTCTGCACCCAACTTTCATAGAGTTTTCTCTTAGCCACACCCCAAGGCTGCCCCTCTCCCTCCTCCATGCCATCCTCTAGTCCTCTCTCTCCTCTCCACGCCTAAGGTAAGTTGAGCTCCAGTTTGGTGCGATCCAGGCAAGAAAAAGCTGATGAGAAAGAAAGAAGGCAGCACTGCTGCAGAGACGACTGCTGATCTTCAGAAGGAGTTTTGAAGATCCTCCAAATTAGATTCAGATCTAATTTTTGGAGAAGTGATAAAGAAGAAGAAGATCTCCAGATCTAGTCTGAGTGGATACCGGTAGAGGCCAGACGCTTGTGTGGCTAGATCCAGAATCTTAGGCAATCAACAGGATCATCAAAGGGTAATCAGATTACCTAATATCAAGGTATAAATTAAATTAAATTTAATTTATTTTTATTTTATTTATTAGATCTATTAAATTATATTTAAAATATCTTAGATCTAATCTGGATATATGAGAGAAATTTTTGAAATATCTTTTTTGATCCGATCAGATCTGAACGAATCTGATCCAGAAAATTAGGATTTCTCCCTCAACTGGTATCAAAGTCAGGTTCTCTAAATTATTTAGATCTAATTTTTATCTAAATATTAGGTGATTTCAGATGTCACATGAGATGTGATTAGATCTAAAATCAGAAAAAGTAAAATTAAATAATATAGATTTAAGTTCTACAATATGCATGACTAGTTGTAAAATAGAATAGTTCTATATGTAGTCTTGCATGATCATAATTTATTTTGATTAAATTATGATTCTAGATCTATTTATTTTTTATTTTTTAATTATTATAAATATTATAATAATATCTAAAAAATAAAAAATAAAATTATTTAATTTTTAGATCATATGAGATATGATGCATGCATGATTAGACTAGTTGTAGAATAGTTCTACATAATTATCTAGATTAGAATTTATTTTGATGTGATCAATTTAAATCTAATTTGTTAGATAATTATGAGATAATTTACATCTAAAAAATATGCATGATATGATACATAAAATGCATGCAAAACATGTATAAAGTTAGATCAATTTTTATATATGAGATATATGATGTAGATCTAACTAGTTTTATGAATTTATATTTTTGATTAAGGCATCCCCCTTGGCCATCCGATCATAAGAATAAAGTAGGGTTTAAATGCCCTCTCTTTCCATTTGATGGAGTATTCTTATGATGTGTAGGGGTGCTACGCATTCATCCTTAATCAACAATCAAGAACTTAGTTTTTGCAAAATCCTAGATCCTGAAATCCTAGGATTTTATTTACATGTTTTGTTTATGAACCCTAACTTAATTAAGAATTAAGATATGAAATATTAATTAGGTATAAAATTGAGAATTTTAGATCTAAAACATATTCATAATATTGGGTTTGGGCTTGGGTAGCTTAATTAGGTCTAAGCGGTTGATCAAGCCAAATCAAGAGTTGGTTAGAATGGGATCAACAGTGCTTAAATTGACCAGCCTAATAGGATTAAGTCTGAGTCAAAATTGAGTCACATAAATGATCGATCAAGCTAAGACCTAATTAGGCTCAGTGGTTAGAGTCTGCATTGTAGGCTAACCCAATTGGTTCTAGCTCAACAATTTGGTGTCTAAGGTAAGTTTGGTAGATACGACCGACTGGTTTTTAATTGAAAGCTACTCGATTCGAATGCATTCTTATCGAGTTAATGGCATATCCCTTCCACCGATCTCACTTACCTGGCCATGTTTGCTGACTCAGTTCTGATCTAAGATGGTCAATAATCCGAGCTAACCCATGCCACTAGGTTAGTCATAATGGTTATGACTATGTCAAGTCTAGTTTAATGAGACCTAAATCAAATCTTTCTAAGAAAAGATTAAGTCTAAGGTCTTCCACCATTGTAGATATGCGGGCCCTTCTCGGGATTGATTGTTCTTGATTGGTTATAGTGGTTTAGTTACATCAGGAAGATGCAACCATGTCTATTAGGCATTGGATGCTACGGACTGAAGGATGAATTAGGCTCAATATTTTAGATACAGTGGGAGACTCAATTAGGAATCCAATCTATGCAAATGGTGGGTCTGACTCAACTAAGGAGTGGATCAATATTTCGGGTATGGTGAGATTCATGAATTAGAGATCAAGTTTGGGCACACCATGATTAGAAAATCATTGAATAAGAGTTATTCACTCATTGGCTAACCCATCACCAATAACTGTTAAGTGATGTGATGAGTCAGTTGATGGGACCGCACCACCCATTAGAAATCATTAATCATGGAGATTTTTGCATCTCTATAGAGGAAGTGTAGGGATCCAAAAAAATAGTGAAAGCTAATTTATTTAAAAATAAAATTTTTAAATAAATTGGTTATGTTTTAATTATAATATCTAACTAGAAACTTTGACTCTCTATAGAAAAATGTCTGCATCCAATCCACTAGCACAAATCCTGAACACCCATAGACTGACTGGACCCAATTACAAGGATTAGCTCTAAAACATCAAAATTATTTTGAATTCTGAGAAGTTAACTCATGTATTGGACCAGGACCCTCCCACCATACCAGCTCATTCATCTGCTGAATAGATAGCGTCTCTTGAAAAGTGGATGGACGAAGATAACAAGGTCAGAAATTACATATTGGGCTCGATATCTGATGAACTTCAGCACCAACATGAAGATATCAGGATTGCTCGCCAAATATTGGCTCATCTATAAGAGATGTTTGGTGAATAGAGTCGCACAGCCAAGTATCAAGTCACTAAATAACTATTCAAGACTAAGATACATGATGGGCAGTTAGTCCAAGATCATTGTCTGATGATGATCAAGAATTTGGAAGAGCTTGAGAAGCTCGGAGTGAAGTTAGACTTGGATCTATAGAATGACATAATTCTGCAATCTTTAACTGATGTATATGGGCAGTTCATCATGAACTACCATATGCATAAACTTCAAAATTCCTTGGCCAAACTTATGAACATGCTAGATACAGCTAAGCTTTCTATGAAAGGTTCTAAAGGCTTAGTGCTTGCTATGAAATGGAGTTCTTCTAAGAGAAAATCTTTTGGAAAGAAGAAGAAGTCTGTGAAAAAGTAGAAGATGGAAGGAGGAAAGAAGAAAAAGGCAGAGCTAAAGAAAAAGGCTACCAAAAAAGGAAAGTATTTCCATTGTAATAATTATGCCACTGGAAGCGAAACTGTCCTACATACCTGGCCATCCTGAAGAATAAGAAGGAGGCAGATCCTTCTGGAGGTATGCTCGTTATTTAGTCTAACCTTATGGTTTCTTCTGCATCAAGTTGGATGCTTGACTCTAGTTCTAGTGCTCATTTGTGCACTTCCATGTAGAATCTTGAGGATAGTAGGAGGCTGAGGGATGGTGAGATGATCCTGTGCGTCGAAAATGGAGCAAGAGTTGCTACCGTGGCCATGGGAACATATCCTCTTCGACTACCATCTGGTTTACACATTGTGTTAAAAGACAGTTATTATGTGCTTGCAGCAAGCAGGAATTTGATTTTTGTTTCTTGTCTTACATTAGAAGGCTATGTAATTAGTTTTCTTAAGGACCATTGTAATATTCTCTATGAAAAAAATAAAATTGCAAGTGGTTTCCTTATTAACAGTCTTTATCAGTTATATATTGATGTATCTATTTTTAATATCGAGTAAAACATGAATACCATAAAATGACCTAGGGATAGTCCAAATGATAGGTATCTATGGCACCTAAGACTAGGTCATATAGCAGAAGATATGATTAACAAATTGGAGAAAACTAGGCTATTGAGTCTATTGACTTCCGAGTCATATCCAATTTGTGAATCTTGTCTTCATAGCAAAATGACTAAGCTCTCTTTTCTCGGACATGGGAAAAGGGCCATAGATCTTCTTGCAGTAGTACATACTGATGTATGTGGATCATTTGATGTGCCGGCTAAAGGCAATTTTATCTACTTCATAACCTTTACCGATCATTTGTCTAGGTATGGATATGCGTATCTTATGAGACACAAGTCTGAAGCTTTTGAAAAGTTTAAGAAATTTAGACGTACAGTAGGAAGGCAAATAGAAAAATTCATTAAGATTCTTCGATCAGATCGAGGAGGTGAATACCTTAGTTGAGAATTTCTGGACTATCTCAAGGAAAATCTCTTTCAATGGACTCCACCTGGAACAACTCAACTCAATGGGATCTCAGAATGGAGGAATCGAATCCTATTAGATATGGTCCGATCCATGACGAGCTTCACATACCTTCCTGATTATCTTTGGTGACACTGTTTGTTAACTACAATATACTTACTGAATAGGGTTCCTTCAAAAATCGTTCCTACCACACCGTATGAGATATGGCAAGGTATGAAACCAAGTCTGAGTCATCTCAGAATTTGGGATTGTTTGGCTCATGCCAAAAGACAATAAGCGGATAAGTTAGACTTTAGGTCCTTCATAGCTCAATTTATAGGATATCCTAAAGAGTCAATAGGATATTATTTCTATATTCTAGAAGATCATAATGTGATTATGAGTCGACATGCTATCTTTCTTGAAAAATAGTTTATTCAAGATAGCGGCATTGAAAAGTAGATCAATCTTGAGGAGAAAGTCTCACAAGAGCAACGAGCTAAGGACCAAATGGAACCAAATCAAATTAAGCCAATCCAATCACTACCTCCTCCATCTCGTAAATCAGAAAGGATTTCCCATCCCCCTTAGAGGTACTTAGGTACTATTTCAGAGGAAGTAGAGGAAATATTCCTCGTAGACAATGGGATTCATGGTGATGATCCTAAAACCTATAATGAGGCGATATTGGATATGGACTCTGAGAAATGTTTAGAGGCAATGAAGTCAGAAATTGACTCGTTGCACTCAAACCAAGTCTGAATCTTGGTAGATCCACCAGAAGGTATAGTACCTATTGGATGTAAATGGATCTATAAGAGAAAGATTGGTGCAGATGGAAATGTGGAGACATTCAAGGCTAGATTAGTGGCAAAAGATTATAGTCAACGCGAAGGCATTGACTATCAGGATATCTTTTTTGCTAGTAGCTATGATAAAATCCATTCACACATTGCTTGTTGTTGCAGTCTATTTCAATTATGAAATATAGCAAATGGATGTGAAAATGGCATTCTTAAATGGATATCTTGAGGAAGATATCTATATGGAACAACCGCTAGGTTTCACATCCAGTGATGATGATCACAAGGTATGAAAGCTGCAAAGGTACATATATGGACTTAAGCAAGCATCTCGGAGCTGGAATACTCATTTTAATGATGTGATCAAATTGTTTGATTTTATCAAAAATGAAGAGAAGCCATGTGTCTTCAAAATGATCTGTTGGAGCATTGTTGTCTTCCTCGTATTGTACGTGGATGACATCCTCCTTATTGGAAATGATATTTCCATGTTGACCATAGTTAAAATGTGGTTATCTAAAGAATTCTTCATGAAAGACCTAGGAGAAGCATCCTTTATTTTGAAAATTAAGATCTATAGAGATAGGCCGAATAGGGTGCTAGGACTTTCACAGAAGATGTACATAGAGGAAGTGCTAAAAAAGTTTAGCATGGAAAACTCTAAGAGAGATTTGGTATCCTTCAGACATGGTATTCATCTTTCCAAGAAGATGTGCTTGAGCACACCTGAGAAAATAGAATGCATGAGCAAAATCCCTTATGCTTCAGCAATAGGGAGCCTCATGTATGCCATGTTATGTACACGACCTAATATAGCCTATGCTATAAGTGTCATGAGTAGATATCAGTTGAATTCAAGTGAAGAACACTAGACTTCTGTGAAATGTATCTTTAAGTATTTAAGAACAACTAAGGATATGTTGTTGGTCTTTGGTAATGGAGGACTCCGAGTCTAGGGGTATACAGACTCGGATTTTATGTGTAATGTAGATGATTGAAAGTGGACATCTGAAAGTCTATTTGTGTGCAATGGTGGTGCTGTCAGTTGAAAAAGTTTCAAGTAGATAGTAAAAGCAGATTCCACCATAGAAGCAGAATACATCGCTACGTCAGAAGCTGCAAAGAAGGCATTTTGGTATAAAAAGTTTGCCGCAGAGATCGGAGTGATGCCATCAGATGCCATTCCTCTGTACTGTGACAACAATGGTGCCATAGCCCTTGCTAAAGAGCCGAGGTCTCACCAAAAATCCAAGCACATCGAGCGATGATACGGTTAGATATATGTGTGCCCTAGAAGCCAGAATTGTCTGACACTTGTAATACACTTCTAAGGGCAAAATTATAATTTTGACTGTAAATAATAAAATGAGTTATTTTCTATCACATAAGTGTATTTAGTGTCTATGATACATCCCTTAAGTTAATGATAATTATAATTCATATTTTCAAGAGTTGAAAATTTAAGACATGAATTTTTATTTATTAACTCATAAAATGCTTCTGATCGTAAGATCATCATGAGGATGGTGATTGATTCGAAAGGTTAGTGTACAATTATTTCTGTAGTAGATGAGTCTTGAGTCTACGGTGTAGAGACACCAGAGTAAGAGTACAGGTACTTGTTAGAGAATGAGGGCACTGAGCGTGACCACCTCGAATAGTCATAAGAAAGTCTCCCTTCTTGTCGGTGACTGACTTGAAGCTACAGTGGTGTGTTTAGTTCTTTGACCTGAGGTGCATCGTAGTTCACCTTGAGGGTGTTATAGTTTGACTATACTATGACTCGATCTCCTAGCCATTCAGAATCCTGAGGTGTATGTTGGCTATATCATGGTCATTGTAGGAGTTGGATTGCACCAAGATGAAATCTATCCACCTCGATGGATGAGGAGCAGCCCTATGATGATCATGAGAATCAAGTCCATAAGCCCATGGCTATGGTAGAGTGTGAAACAATAGAAAGAGTTTCTATTAAGATTTTCACATCGGACTTGAATCGAATGATTAAGTCATATGATAGAAATTAGGGTTTGACGAGTTCACCTTAACCCTAATTTGATCGAGGCTCAAGATAGAAGAACTTAATCACGCAAGTAGCTACATCGAGAGGTTCATCTTCAGTTTTGATGGGTTGCCACCATATACTACTAGGTGTCACTGGTTGATTTTGGAAGCAATTAGAATAATTTAGATGATCGATCATTCTATGTTGTCTGAATCAGAAGAGTTCTGATCCATCGAAAGGAGTTTCGATGATGTTGATGATGGAGATCACTACATGTCCCATTATCATACAGAAATGAATCTAACTGGATCACACAAACAAGAGTTTGGATCTGGATATCATCAATTGGACTAATCCAGTTCAGTTGATTTGAATAAGATTCAATTAAGTTCAAAGAAATCATGCTAGCACACGATTGAGCCTAACATTCTTCTTTTTCTTATCATAAAAGTTGTCTTGACTGAGCCAAATAAGTTTGTGCTCACTTAAGTACCTTTACCTAATCTGATTGGAGCATATCCAAGTTAGAAAAGGATTGTCTTAATTTATGAGATAAATTTGAGATAGCACCTATCATTTTCCATCACCTACTAATTCTTGTACTTTGACTTGGTCAAACATTGACCTTTGACCCTTGGACATCTGCCCATGTGTCATGCACTTATTGAAGAGTAGATAGGGGCTTGTCCCCTCTCTGAAAATTAAAAAGAAGGGGGTGCATGCCTAGGATGGCGTGCGCCCATGGATAGGGACGCTTGGATTCCCATACAGATGGGACTCCAGGTTGCTTCTTGGATTCAAACTAGGTGACCCTCATCTATAGACTTTGATCAGTCTTAGGCACCATCTAAGGATGAATCTATGTGTCTCTCATCAGGTGATGTCATCCCATCAATAAAATTTAGATCTAATTGTACGAAGCAACGTGATTGACCGTGGTGATGTGGCATTGCATGGCGCAGCTGGGTCTGTATAAAGACCTGTATGCGCCCATTTTTTTAAGAGTTCCTCTTAGCCCATGCCCCAAGACTACTCCTCTCCCTCCTCCATGCCATTTTTCTGATCCTCTCTCTCCTCTCCATGCCCAAGGCAGTTGGGCTTCAGATTAGTGCAAGTCAGGCAAGAAAAGGCTGACGAAAAAGGAACAAGGCAGCACTGCTGTAGCGATGACGGATGATCTTCAGAAGGAATTTTGAAGATCCTCCAAATCAGATCTAGATCTAATTTTTGGAGAAAAAAAAGAGAAGAAGAAGATCTCTAGATCCAACCTGAGTGAATATCAGTAGAGGCCAGGCACTTGCGTGGCAAGATCCAGAACCTCAGGGCTTCAGCAGGATCATCAACGGGTAATTAGATTACCCAGAATCAAGGTAAAATTAATTAGATTTAATTTAATTTAATTTTCTTATTTATCAAATATAAAATTAGATCTAAAAGTTTCAGATCTAATTAGGTTCTAAGAGGTGATTTTTGAAATATGCCTCTCGATCCAATCAGATCTAAACGAACCTGACCCGAGAAATTCAAAATTTTCCTTCAACTGGTATCAGAGCCAGGTTGCTATAAAATTTATTTAGATCTAATTTTAATTTGATAAATTAATAATTTTAGATATCACATGAGATGTGATTAGATCTGAAATCAAAAAATTAGAAAATTAAAATTAATAAATCTAGATCTAGATTGTGTGAGATACATAACTAGACTAAGAATAGAATTATTCTATGTGTAGTCTAGTATAATAATAATTTTAATTTGATTAAATATAATTTTGAGATCTATTTATTTTCTATTTTTTGATATTATAAATGTTATAATCAAATTTAAAAATATAAAATAAATTAAATTTAATTTATTCATATGAGATATGATAGTTGCATGTTTAGACTAGTTGTAGAATAGTTCTACAAAAGGGTCTAGATTAAATTTTATTTGATATGATCAAATTTAAATTTAATTTTTTAGATGATTATGAGATAATTTAGATCTAAAAAATATGCATGCATGATACATGAGATGTATGCAAAACATGTTTTAACTTAGATCAATTTTCTTATATGAGATATATGCTTAGATCTAATTAGTTTTTGTAGATTAGTTGTATTTCTGATTAAGTCATTCTCCTTGGCCGTCCGATCATAAGAATAAAGTAGGACTTAAAGACCCTCTCCTCCCATTCGATGGAATGTTCTTATGATGTGTAGGGGTGCTACGCATTCATCTTTAATCAAAAATTGAAAACTTACTTTCTGCAAAATCGTAGATCCTAAAATCCTAGGATCTTATTTGCATGTTTTATTTTTGAACCCTAAACTTAATTAAGAATTAAGAATATAAAATATATTAGATCTAAAATTAAGAATTTTTAGATCTAAGATATGTTCATAAAATTGGGTTCGAGCTTGGGTAGCTCAATTAGGTCTAGTGGTTGATCAAACCAAATCAAGAGTTGGTTAGATGGGATCCACAATGCTTATATTGACTAGCCTAATAGGATTAAGTCTGGGTCAAGATCGAGTCACGTGAGAGATCGATCAAGCTAAGACCTAATTAAGCTCAGTGGTTAGAGTCTGGATTGTAGGCTAACCCGATTAGTTCTGGCTCAATAATTTGGTGTCTAAGGTAAGTTTGGTAGATACGATCGACTGATTTTTAATTGAGAGCTACTCAACTCGAATGCATTCTTATCGAGTTAATGGCATATCCTTTCCACTGGTCTCACTTACCTAGCCATGTTTGTTGACTCAGTTTTGATCTGAGGTGGTCAATAATCCGAGCTAACCCATGCCACTAAGTTAGTCATAATGGTTATGACTATGTTAAGTGTAGTTTAATGAGACCTAAATCAAATCTTCCTAAGAAAAGATTAAGTCTAAGGTCTTCCACCATTGTAGATGTGCAGGCTCTTTCCGAGGTTGATTGTTCTCAGTTGGTTACAGTGGCTCACACCGAAAAGATGCAACCATATCTATTAGGCATTGGATGCTATGGGTTGGAGGATAAATTGGGTTCAATATTCTGGATACGGTAAGAGACCCAATTAAAAATTTAATCTATGCAAATGGTGGGTCTAACTTAACTAAGAAGTGGATCAATATTTTGGACACGATGAGATTCATGAATTAGAGACTAAGATTGGATGCATCATGATTAGAGAATCCTTGAACAAGAGTTGTTCACTCATTAGCTAACCCATCACCAATAACTGTTAGGTGAGGTGATGAGTCAGTCGGTGGGACAGCACCACCCACTAAAAATCAATAATCATGGAGATTTTTGCATCTCTACAGAGAGAGTGTAGGGATCTGAGAAAATAGTGAAAGCTAATTTATTTAAAAATAAAATTTTTAAATAAATTGATTAAGTTTTAATTATAATATCTAACTAGAAACTTTGACTCTCTGTAGAAAAATGTCTGCATCCAACTCACTAGCATGAATCTTGGACACCCATAGACTGACTAGACCAAATTACAAGGATTGGCACCGAAACTTCAAAATCATTTTGGGTTTCAAGAAGTTAACTCGTGTATTGGACCAGGACCCTCTTACCTTACCAGCCCATCCATCTACTGAACAAAGAGTATTTCTGGATAAGTGGACTGACGAAGATAACAAGGCCAGATATTACATATTGGGCTCGATGTCTGATGAGCTTCAGCGCCAACATGAAGATATCAGAACTGCTCACCAAATGTTGGCTCACCTATAGAAGATGTTTGGTGAACAGAGTCATGCAGCCAAGTATCAAGTCACTAAACGACTGTTCAAGGCTAAGATGTATGATGGGCAGTCAGTCCAAGATCATTGTCTGATGATGATCAAGGATAAGAAAGAGCTTGAGAAGCTCGGAGTGAGGTTGGACTTAGATCTACATAATGATATAATTCTGCAATCCTTGACTGATGCATATGGGCATTTCATCATTAACTACCATATACATAAACTTCAAAACTCCTTGGCCAAACTTATGAACATGCTGGTTACCGCTAAGCTTTTCATGAAAGATTCTAAAAGCTCAGTACTTATTATGGAACGAACTTCTTCCAAGAAAAAGTTTTTTGAAAAGAAGAAGTCTGTAAAAAAGCAGAAGATGGAAGGAGAAAAGAAGAAAAAGGCAGAGCTAAAGAAGGCCGCTGATAAAGAAAAGTATTTTCATTGCAACAATGACAGCCACTGAAAATGAAACTGCTCTACATACCTAGCCACCCTGAAGAATAAGAAGGAGACTGGTCCTTCTGGAGGTATGCTCGTTATTGAGTCTAATCTTATAGTTTCTTCTGTATTCAGTTGGGTGCTTGACTTTGGTTCTAGTGCTCACTTGTGCACTTCTATGCAAGGTCTTGAGGATAGCAGGAGGTTGAGGGATGGTGAGATGATCCTGCACATCGAAAATGGAGCAAGGGTTGCTGCCGTGGCCGTGGAAACATACCCTCTTCAACTACCATCTGGTTTAGACTTAGTATTAAAAGACTGTTATTATGTACCTGCAGCAAGTAGAAATTTGATTTCTATTTCTTGCCTTACAGTAGAAGGCTATGTAATTAGTTTTCTTAAGGACCATTGTAACATTCTTTATGAAAGAAATAAAATTGCAAGTGGTTTTCTTATTAACGGTCTTTATCAGTTACATGTTGATGTATCTATTTTTAATTTCGAGCAAAATGTGAATGCCATAAAATCAAAATGACCTAGGGATAGTCCAAATGATAGGTATCTATGGCACCTAAGATTAGGTCATATAGCAGAAGATAGGGTTAACAAATTAAAGAAAATTGGAAATTGAGAGCTCATTGAGTCTTTGACTTTTGAGTCATATCCAATTTGTATGAATCCTATCTTCATGGCAAAATGACTAAGCTCCCTTTTGTAGGACATGGGGAAAGGGCCACGGATCTTCTTGCCCTAGTACATATAGATGTGTGCAGTCCATTTGATGTGCTGGCTAGAGGAAACTTTGTCTACTTCATAACCTTTATCGATGATTCATCTAGGTATGGGTATGTGTATCTTATGAGACACAAGTTTGAAGCTTTTGAAAAGTTCAAAGAATTCAGACATGAAGTAGAAAAGCAAACTAAAAAACCCATTATGGTTCTTCGATAAAATTAAGGAGGTGAATACCTTAGTCAAAAATTCCTAGACTATTTTAAGGAAAATGGTATAATCTCTCAATGGACTCCACCTTAAACATCTCAACTCAACGGGGTCTCAGAATGGAGGAATCGGATCCTATTAGATATGGTCCGATCCATGATAAGTTTCATAGACCTCTCAGATTTTCTTTGGGGATACTGTTTGTTAACTACAATATATTTACTAAATAGGGTTCCTTCTAAAACCATTCCTACCACACCATATGAGATATGGCATGGTAAGAAATCCAAGTCTGAGTCATCTCAGAATTTGGGGTTGTCCGGCTCATGTCAAAAGACAACAAGCGGACAAGTTAGACTTTAGGTCCTTTAGAGCTCGATTTATAGGATATCCTAAAGAGTCATTAGGATATTATTTCTACATTCCAGAAGATCACAATGTGATTGTGAGTCAACATGCCATCTTTCTTGAAAAATAGTTTATTCAAGATAGCAGCATTGGAAAGCAGATCAAGCTTGATGAGAAAGTCTCATAAGAGCAACGAGCTAAGGACCAAATGGAACCAAATCAGGTTAAGCCAATCCAGTCACTACCTCCTCCACCTCGTAGATCGAAAAGATTTTTCCTCCCCCTGAGAGGTACTTAGGTATGATTTCAGAGGAAGTAGAGAAAATATTCCTCATAGGTAATGGGGTTCATGGTGATAATCTCAAAATCGAGGTGATATCAGATATCGACTTTGAGAAATGGTTAGAGATAATGAAGTCAGAAATTGACTCGATGCACTCAAACCAAGTTTGGACCTTGGTAGATCCATCAGAAGGTATAGTACCTATTGAATGTAAATGGATCTACAAGAGAAAGATTGGTGCAGATGGAAATGTGGAGACATTCAAAATTAGATTAGTGGCAAAAGGATATAGTCAGTGTGAAGGCATTGACTATTAGGATACCTTTGTGTCAGTAGCTATGCTAAAATTCATCCGCACATTGCTTGCTGTTGCAGCCTATTTCGATTATGAAATATGACAAATGGATGTAAAAATGGCATTCTTAAATGGATATCTTAAGAAATATATCTATATGGAACAACCACTAGATTTCACATCCAGTGATGATGATCACAAGGTTTGCAAGATGCAAAGGTCCATATATGGTCTTAAGCAAGCATCTCGGAGCTGAAATACTCATTTTAATGATGTAATCAAAATATTTGATTTCATCAAAAATGAGGAGGAGCCATGTGTCTTCAAAAGAGTCAGTGGGAGTGCTGTTGTCTTCCTCGTATTGTACGTGGATGACATCCTCCTTATTAGGAATGATATTCCCATGTTGACCATAGTTAAAATGTGGTTATCTAAAGAATTCTCCATAAAGGACCTAGGAGAAGTATCCTTTGTTCTAGGAATTAAGGTCTATAGAGATAGACCGAATAGGATGCTAGGACTTTCACAGAAGATGTACATAGAGAAAATAATAAAGAGGTTTAGTATGGAAAACTCTAAGAGGGGTTTAGTATCCTTCAGGCATGGCATTCATCATTCCAAGAAGATGTGCCCTAGCACACCTGAGGAAATAGAACGCATGAGTAAGATTCCTTATGCTTCAGCAATAGGGAGCCTTATGTATGCCATGTTATGTATACGACCTGATATAGCCCATGCCGTAAGTGTCACGAGCAGATATCAGTCGAATCTGGGTGAAGAATACTGAACTTCTATGAAATGTATCCTTAAGTACATAAGAAGAACTAAGGATATGTTGTTGGTCTTTGGCAATAGAGAACTCCAAGTCTAGGGATATACAGACTCAAATTTTATGTCCGATATAGATGATCGAAAGTCGACATCTAGGAGTCTATTTGTGTGCAATGGTAGAGCTGTCAGTTGGAAGAGTTCCAAGCAGACAATAATAGCAGATTTCACCATAGAAGCAGAATATATTGCTGCATCGAAAGCTGCAAAAGAGGCATTCTGGTATAAGAAGTTTACCGTAGAGATTGGATTGATGCCATCAGATGCCATTCCTCTGTACTGCGACAACAATGGCACCATAGTCCTTGCTAAGGAGTCAAGGTCTCATCAGAAATCCAAGCACATCAAGTAATGATACCACCTCATCCATGATTACCTCGAGAATGGTTACGTTGAGGTCAAGAGAGTCGACTCCGCAGACAATGTGGCAGACCCACTTACAAAGCCGTTGAGCCCATAGAAAATCGAAGCCTACCTTGAGAAGATGGGACTTAGATTTGTAGCCAATTGACTTTAGGTCAAATGGTAGTTTGTTAGATATATGTGTCCCAGAAGCCAAAATTGGCTGACACTTGTAATACACTTCTAAGAGCAAAATTATAATTTTGACTATAAATAATAAAATGGGTTATTTTCTATCACATAAGTGTATTTAGTGTCTGTGATACATCCCTTGAGTTAATGGTAATGATAATTCATATTTTCAAGAGTTGAAAATTTAAGACATGAATTTTCATTTATTAACTCATAAAATGCTCCTGACCGTAGGATCATCATGAGGATGGTGATTGATCCGAAAGGTTAGTGTACAATCGCTTCTTTATAGTAGATGAGTCTTGAGTCTATGGTGTAGAGACATCGGAGCAAGAGTACAGATACTCATTAGAGAACGAGGGCACTGAGCGTGACCACCTCGAGTAGTCATAAGGAAAGTCTACCTTCTCGTCGATGACTGACTCGAAGCTGCAGTGGTGTGTCTGGTTCTTTGACCTGAGGTGCATCGACAGTTCACCTTGAGGGTGTTATAGTTTGACTACACCATGACTCGGTCTCCTAGCCATTCAAAATCCTGAGGTGTATGTTGGCTATAGCATGTTCATTGTAGGAATTGGATTGCACCAAGATGGAATCTATCTACCTCGGTGGATGAGGAGCAGCCCTATGATGATCATGAGAATCAAGTCCATAAGCCCATGGCTATGGCAGAGTGTGAAAGAATAGAAAGAGTTTTTATTAAGATTTGCACATCAGACTTGAATCGAATGATTAAATCATATGATAAAAATTAGAGTTTGACGAGTTCACCTTAACCCTAATATGATCGGGGCTCAAGATAGAAGAACTTAATCACACAAGTAGCTGCACCAAGAGGTTCATCTTTAGTTTTGATGGATTGCCACCATATACTGCTAGGTGTCACTGATGGATTTTGGGAGCAATTAGAATGATTTAGATGATCAATCATTCTATGTTGTCTGAATCAGAAGAGTTCTGATCCATCAAAAGAAGTTTTGATGATGTTGATGATGGAGATCACTACATGTCCCATTACCTTATAGAACTGAACCTAACTGGATCACACAAACAAGGATTTGGATCTGGATATCATCAATTGGACTAACCCAATTCAGTTGATTTAAATAAGATTCAATTAGGTTCAAGAAAATCGTCCTAGCATGCGATTGAGCATAACATTTTCCTTTTTCTTATCATAAAAATTATCTCGATTGAGCCAAATAAGTTTGTGCTCACTCAAGTACCTTTACCTAATTTGATTGGAGTATGTCCAAGTTAAAAATGGGTTGTCTTAATTTATGAGATAAATTTGAGATAACACCTGCCATTTTCCGTCACCTACTAATTCTTGTACTTTGGCTTAGTCAAATATTGACCTTTGATCCTTGGACATCTGCCCATGTGTCATGCACTTATTGGAGAGCAGATAGGGGCTTGTCCCCTCTCTAGAAATTAGAAAGAGGGGGTGCACGCCCAGGATGGCATGCGCCCATGGATAGGGATGCCTGGAGTCCCATACGAATGGAACTCCAGGTTGCTTCTTGGATTCAAACTAGGTGACCCTCATCTATAGACTTTGACTCATCTTAGGTGCCATCTAAGGATGAATCTATGGGTCTCTCATCTGATTGGATCAGATGATGTCATTCCATCAATCAGATTTAGATCTGATTGCATGAAGCAACGTGACTGGCCGGGGTGATATGGCACTGCATGGCGCAGCAGGGTCTATATAACGACCTATCTACGCCCACTTTTTTAAGAGTTCCTCTCAGCCCATGCCCCAAGGCTGCTCCTCTTCCTCCTTCATGCCATCTTTTTGATCCTCTCTCTCCTCTCCATGCCCAAGGTAGTTGGGCTTCAGATTAGTGCGAGTCAGGCAAGAAAAGGCTGACGAAATAGGAAGAAGGCAGCACTGCTATAGAGATGATGGGTGATCTTCAGAAGGAGTTTTGAAGATCCTCCAAATCAGATCTAGATCTAATTTTTGGAGAAAAGAAAGAGAAGAATAAGATCTCTAGATCTAGTTCGAGTGGATATCGGTAGAGGCTAGATGCATGCGTGGCTAGATCCAAAACCTCAGGGCTTCAGCAGGATCATTAACAGGTAATCAGATTATCCAAAATTAAGGTAAAATTAATTAGATTTAATTTAGTTTAATTTTTTTATTTATCAAATCATAAAATCAGATCTGAGAAGTGTCAGATCTGATTAGGATCTAAGAGGTGATTTTTGAAATATGCCTCTCGATCCAATTAGATCTGAACGAACTTGATCCGAGAAATTTAGGATTTTTCTTTTGGTACCACCTCATCTGTGATTACCTCAAGAAGGAATACATCAAGATCAAGAGAGTCGACTCCACAGACAATGAAGTGAACCCGCTTACAAAGTTGTTGGGCCGACAGAAGATCGAAGCCCATCTTGAGAAGTTAGGACTTAGATTTATAGCCAATTGGCTTTAGGTCAAGTGGAAGTTTGTTAGATATGTGTACCCTAGAAGCCAAAATTGGCTGACACTTGTAATACACTTTTAGGGGCAAAATTATAATTTTGACTATAAATAATAAAATAGATTATTTTCTATCATAATTGTGTATTTAGTGTCTGTGATACATTCCTTGAGTTAATGGTAATGATAATTCTTATTTTCAAGAGTTGAAAATTTAAGACAAGAATTTTCATTATCAACTCATAAAATGCTCCTGACTGTAGCATCATCATGAGGATGGTGATTGATCCAAAAGATTGGTGTATAATAGCTTTTTTGTAGTAGACAAGTCTTGAGTCTATGGTGTAGAGACACCGGAGTGAGAGTACAGGTACTCATTAGAGAATGAGGGCACTGAGCGTGACCACCTCGAGCAGTCATAAGAAAGTCTACCTTCTCATCGATGACTAACTCAAAGCTGCAGTGGTGTGTCTAGTTCTTTGACTTGAGGTGCATCGGTAGCTCACCTTGAGGGTGTTATAGTTTGACTACACCATGACTCGGTCTTCTAGCCATTCAAAATCCTGAGATGTATGTTGGCTATAGCATGTTCATTGTAGGAATTAGATTGCACCAAGAGGGAATCTATCTACCTCGGTGGATGAGGAGCAGTCCTATGATGATCATGAGAATCAAGTCATAAGCCCATGACCATGGTAGAGTGAAATAATGGAAAGAGTTTCTATTAAGGTTTTCACATCAGACTTGAATCGAATGATTAAATCATATGATAGAAATTAGGGTTTGACGAGTTCACCTTAACCCTAATCTAATCAGGGCTCAAGATAGAAGAACTTAATCATACAAGTAGCTACACCAAGAGGTTCATTTTTAGTTTTGATGGGTTGCCACCATACACTGCTAGGTGTCACTATTAGATTTTGGGAGAAATTAGAATGATTTAGATGATCGATCATTCTAGTTGCCTGAATCAGAAGAGTTCTGATCCATCGAAAGGAGTTTTGATGATGTTGATGATGGAGATCATGACATATCCCATTACCATACAGAATTGAATCTAACTGGATTACACAAATAAAGGTTTGGATCTGGATATCATCAATTGGACTAACCCAGTTCAATTGATTTAAATTAGATTCAATTAGGTTCAAGAAAATCGTGCTAGCACACGATTGAACCTAACGTTCTCCTTTTATTATCATTAAAAGTTGTCTCGACTGATCTAAATGAGTTTGTGCTCACTCAGGTATCTTTACTTGGTCTGACTAGAGCTTGTTCAGATTAGAAAAGGATTATCTTAATTTATGAGATAAATTTGAGACAACACCTATCATTTTTCGTCATCTGCTAATTCTTGTCCTTTGACTTTGGTCAAACGTTGACCTTTGACTCTTGAACATCTGCCCATATGTCATGCACTTATTGGAGAGCAGATAGGGGCTTGTTTTCTTACTAGAAATTGGAAAGAAGGAGGTGCACACCTAGGGAAGCATGCTCCTATGGATAGGGACACCTGGAGTCCCATACGGATGGGACTCCAGGTTGCTTCTTGGATTCTACTTAGGTGACCCCTAGCTATAGACTTTGGCCAGTCATGGGTGCCATCTAAGGATGAATTAGTGGGGCTCTCATCTGATTAAATCAAATGATGTCATCCCATCAATCAGATTTAGATCTGATTGCACGAAGCAATGTGATTGGCTGGGATGATGTATCACTGCGTGGTGCAGCAAGGTCTATATAAACCCTGTCTGCGCCCAACTTTCATAGAGTTTTTTCTTAGCCATCCCCTAAGGCTATCCCTCTCCCTCCTCCATGCCATCCTCTGGTCCTCTCTCTCCTCTCCATGCCCAAGGCAAGTTGGGCTCCAATTTGGTGCGATCCAGGCAAAAAAAAGCTGACAAGAAAGGAAGAAGGCAGGACTACTGCAGAGACGACTGCTGATCTTCAGAAGGAGTTTTGAAGATACTCCAAATCAGATCTAGATTTAATTTTTGGAGAAATGATAAAAAAGAAGAAGATCTTTAGATCCAACCCAAGTGGATATCTGTAGATGCCAGGTGCTTGCATGGCTAGATCCAGAATCTCAAGCAATTAGCAGGATCATCAAAGGGTAATCAGATTACCCAATATGAAGGTATAAATTAAATTAGATTTAATTTATTTTTATTTTATTTATTAGATCTATAAAATTAGATCTGAAATATCTCAGATCTAATCTAGATACATGAGAGAAATTTTTGAAATATCTCTCTCGATCCGATCGGATCTGAACGAACCTGATCCGGGAAATCAGGATTTTTCCTTCAGCTTCTACTGTCATCATGGTCAAATTGAAAGTCGGAGTTTGTAAATGCCACAAGTTTCAGATCTGACTCACCATAAACCAACCATTGATCCTTAGTATTTCTTGAATACCTAAGGATGTTTTTAACCATCTTCCACTAATTTTCTTCAGGATTAGACTGGTATCCACTCACTACTCTTAATGAGTATGCCATATCTGGTCTCGTACATGTCATGGTGTACATGATAGATCTCACTACCGAAGCATATGAAACTTTACTCATACATTTTCTCCCTTTAAGAGTTATCGAATAATCCTTCTTAAAGAGATAAATTCTGTGGTCTATCAGAAGATAGCCCTTTTTGGAATTCTCCATGCTGAACCTCTTCAATATAGTATCTATGTACTTGGATTGGGATAACTCAAGCATCCTTTTAGATCTATCCCTATAGATCTTCATTCCTAGGATGTAGGATGCTTTACCTAAGTCCTTTATAGAAAACTATGATGACAATCAGACTTTTATTTCCTGTAGTGTGGAGATGTCATTTTCAATTAAGAGAATATCATCCACGTACAAGATAAGGAATACCACTGCTAGACTATTTGTCCTTTTATAAATGTAGGACTCTTCTCTATTTTTGATGAAGCCATACATTTTGATTATCTTATCAAAATGCAGGTTTCAACTCCGAGATACCTGCTTCAATCCATAAATGGATCTCTGAAGTTTGCACATCTTGAACTCATCTATGGATGTGAATCCCTCAGGTTGTATCATATACACTTCTTCGATCAGCTCTCCATTTAGAAAAGCTGTCTTCACATCCATCTATCAAATCTCATAGTCCAGATGAGCAGCAATCACAAGCATTATCTAAATGGATTTGAGCATTGCCATAAGAGAGAACATCTCATCATAGTCAACACCATAATGTTGACGATATCTCTTGGTAACCAATCGGACTTTATAGATCTCCACTTTTCTATTTGTGCCCCTCTTTCTTTCGAAGATCCACTTACACCCAATGGATTTAATCTCTTCGGGTGGGTCAACCAATGTCCACACATCATTGACCTTCATGGACTCTATTTTGAACTTCATGGCCTCGAGCCATTTCTCAGAATCAGGTCTCTGCATTGCATTCATATAGATATTGATACTTACATCTCATGATTAAAGGATCACCATCCTGGATAAAAATCATAGATCTATCCAGCTAACGTGATACTCTACCGAACCGCTTTAATGGTGCAGGTACATTGAGTTCCGAATCTGATCTAATCAAATCTAACTCAGGTTTAGCTACATGTATCGATCTTTCTACCTATTGAACTTCATCAAGTTAAATCTTAGAGGCAACAGTTCCTTCACCAAGAAACTTTTTTTCTAAAAAGATTGTCTTAAGATAGATGAACACCTTTTGTTCATTAACATGGTAGAAATAGTAACCCTTACTTTCTTTGGGATATCCTATAAATACACACTTATTAGATCAAGGTCCAAGCTTATCTGTATGCCAACGTTTGATATAGGTCGGACAATCCCAAATTCGTAGGTGACAGAGTGTAGGCCTATGCCTAGCCCATATCTCATAGAGTCTTTGCAATAATTACTCATAACATTATTCAATATATAACATGCAGTTTCAAGAGCATAATCTCAAAATAAAATAGGCAGACTAGCAAACCCCATCATGGATCGAACCATGTCTAACAAGGTTCCATTTCTCTTTTTTGATACACCATTATGCTGTGGTGTTCTTGGAGGAGTCCACTATGAGAGAATTCCATTCTCTCCTAGATATGTCAAGAACTCACTGGATAGATATTCACCTTCTCGATCTGATTAAAGAGTTTAAATACTCTTTCTAGTTTATTTTTCTACTTCACTTCGAAATCTTTTGAATATTTCAAATGAATCTGACTTATATTTCATCAGATAGATATATCTGTACTTGGATAGATCATCTGTGAAAATGATGAAGTAGAAATATTCACCTCTAGCATTTATACTCATAGGCCTACATACATCAGTATGTACTAGACCTAAGAGCTCAGTGGCTTTTTCACCTTTTTCAGTAAAAGATGACTTGGTCATTTTTTCAAGAAGACAGGACTCACAGGTTGGAAGTGATTCACAATCACTTACTTCGATGATTCCCTCTGGGGTCAACCTATTTATCCCATTCTTGTTAATGTGACCTAGCCTATAGTACAATAGGTAGATATCCAAGACATTATCTAATCTAGGATATTTTCTAGAAGTGTACATTATACTTATGGCTATGATAAAATGTAAATACTATTTCTTTGTTATTCTTGCATTATTGTAACATCATTCATAATGACATTATAATAATCTTTCTTTATAGATAAATGATAACCATCTTTGGCCAAAAGGCTAATAGAGATTATATGCATCAGAAAGAAAGAACAATAATGATATTCATTTAAAGAAATAATATTAGTATTGAGAATAAGTTGAACTATTTTCATAGCTAGAACTGGAATAGACCTTCCATATCCAACATTCAGGAATCACTTATTATTTTCAAAACTTCTACTAATTTGAAGTTCGTGCAATAAATTACAAATATGGACTGGACTTCCAATATCTAATATCCAAGTAGAAATATCACAAATAGAAAAATTACAAGATGTTATCATATAACATCCTTGATCAGCAACTACTTGCTCATCTCTCTTTTTCAACCTATTCGAATCATGGGAATCAAGATACTGAGGATAGTTTCTTTTTCAATGCCCTTGCTTCTTACGGTGAAAGCATTCTACCTAATCTAGGTTATTCTTGGACCTAATGTTTAAACTGGGCATAGAGGCTCCAGCACGGATCATTTCGTGCTGTTGAACAACATTCAACTTTTGATACTTATTATTGAAGTTAGGTCCCATAAGTTTATTACTATCTAATAGTGAATGGAGCAACCATGGTTTGGGTTTAATTGCAGAAAGAAGAACAAAAAGCCAAATTAGTAATTGATTCATTAAACCTAAAGATTTAGATTTTAATCAAAAGGTTCTACTATTTTAATCGAATTGATAGTTTCTATCTCTAATTCGAGGAATTATCCTAATTTCTTAGTGGGTACTAGAATCTACATAGACTGCACACAAGTCCAACTATGGTTGGTCAATCCACGTACATCTAAGGGTAGGTTCATAACTAATTATTTCTTCAAATAATTTTTAGTAATTTAATTTTGCCCCAGGTATTTTTACAGTAGGCTAGGGCCTCCACTAAAAGTTCTGGTTAAGTCCAACCATTAACATGATCATACTTGGTCTATCTAACTAATGAATAATTAAGCCCAACTATGGTTGGTCAACCTAATCACCATTTAAAAAGACACGGCCAAGAAATCATATTATGAATGATAATTCTATTAGTGGATAAGCACCTGACCTATGGGCCTCTAATAATTATCTAACTAATAGACTCATAATCATCCACTTAATGGGAGGCTATGATCTAGTTATCACCATAACTATTTTATTTTAAGGACTTAATAATTTTGAAAGATTTTAATTTAAGAAAGAAAGAAGGTTAGATGAACCAGCTTGTCATGATCCTCCCACTGGCTTCACCAAGTCAGCTTAAGGGAGACCATTAATAGGCTGGTCAAGGAGCACCTAAATCAGTCACACTGATTTACCTAACTAACATGGGTCAGCTCGCATAGTTAAGTGATCCAATCAAAACATAATTTCACCAAGAGGCTAGATAAGTTTGATTAATGAAAAGGTCTGCCAAAGCTTACCTTAGACGCCATCAGAAATGAACAGATAAGCAGGTTGCCAATTAAAGACTACTGATCTAATTTACTTTAGACACCAACTAGTTTAATTAGTCTCGATCAGATCAACCTAACAATTCATACTAAACCACATAACCGAGAATCAAGTCCATCTTAGGTCTTGTTAAAGACATGGACTTGACCAACTATAACTATTATAATTGATTTAGAGAATCCTTGACCTAATCTAAGATAATAATTGATTAGATTTAGTTAATTCTCTAATTATATATATTTTTTAATCTAACCCTAGGTCTAACTCGATTAATGGATCTAATCCCCACTAACCTATTTAACCCAATATGTTATGATTTGTATCTTAGGATCTTCAATTCATAATCCTAGATCCTAATCAAATAACTTCTTAATTCTTAATTAAGTTTTGGGCTGAGGGTTGGGGTTCTGCTTTTCAAAAATGATTTTCATATTTGTAAAATATTTTCACAATATGGTTCTACCAATCAAGTTACATGTTTGATTCATAATCAATATGCAAGTAAGATAAGCATGAAACTACTTTAGATCCAATCTAAATAGGTTCATGTAATTGAAATATTTTTAATTCCAATCAATCATAAATTACTTTAGATCAAATCTAATATATTTATGATGATTAAAATTAAATTAAAATATTTTTAATTAGATAATAAATTTTTTTAGATCTAATCTAAAATTTTATGATCAATATTTCAGATCAGCATGTACTAGGACAACCTCTCTACTATAAGGGATAAATCTTACAATAGGATAACCTTATAATCAATCCATGCAATTTAAAATTTTTATTTTTAGATCTAAAACTTTTTTAAATATAATAAATTATAAATAAAATTAGATCATATCTAACTAATTTATGATAAAAAATAGATCTACATGAACTTGGACAACCTCTCCACTGTAAGGGGTAAACCTTACAATAAGATAACCTTATAATCAGTTCATGTGATCAAAATTTTTAATTTTAGATTTAATAATCAGATTATAAATTAGATCTAATTTAAAATATAATCTAAATATGTACATATAATCATGTAATAATTAACCTATGCTCTGATACCAATTGAAGAAACTAGATCTAGGGTTTTAGGGCTAGATCTTAAAATTTTTTTAAGATCGGGCAGCAGAAAATAAAATAAATCAAAATTTATTTATAAAAAGTAGAGAATCCTTAGATCAAAAGTTCTATTATATGATTATGATATGAGATTAAATTAAAAATTAAAAATATAAAGAAAGAAGAATATGTTGATCATATCAACATGCATCTACACTATATCTAATGCAGGTATGTAAAAATAGATTAGATCTATATTACCTGTTCAAGTTAGACATTCTAACTTGCTGATTTAGGCTTGAGGATCTTCAAGCTACACACGTATCCAAGCTCTAAGAGATATCCACACGAGCCCACGAACTCTGATCAAAAGTCTTATGTAGGAAATCAGCACTGTATGCTAGTACTGTACTGATCCTTCTTTAATAGTTGATCTGATGCTTTCTTCTTCTAAATTAAAACTCCTCTAAAGAATAAAAGGAAGAGGAGAAATTTTAAATCTGAGACACGTGCAAAAAAAAATCTCAAAAGAGGAGGATAAGAGAAGAATAAAGCAACCCTAGAAGAAGACTCTCTTCTTCTTCTCTATTCTCTCACCTAGACACCCAGATTAGTGTCTATAAAAACCCAATGCCCAAGAGGTCTTTCATCCTAGTATTCACATGCTAAAAAGCACTCTCCAAGGTCTAGAATATGTCCAAAAATCAGCCCAAAGTTTATCCTATATAATATGTTATAGGGGAGTCCTTGTTAGGTCAAATTCTTAGACTAGGAAAGAACAAACATGGCAACTAGTTAGGGAGCCCAACACTTGGACGCCCCATCCTTTCTTTTTGGCATGGACCACTAGAGAAAAGTGCACAAAATTCCTTCTTTTTTGTTGAATAAATCAAAGAGAAAATAGGAAGAATGGGCAGCATGCATGGGAGGAGTTTTAGTTTCCTAAAACTCTATCCAAAGAAAAATTCAAATCAAATTCAAACGTCCTCCTTTGACCGGATCCACAACTAATTGCCATATGAGAAAGAGAGAAGATGAGTGGGCTAGTGCGAAGATCAGGGAGAAGAGATTTGTCACAACAAATAAAGGAAGAGTGGGCATGGGGAGGCATGGGATATAGGTGGTGCAACATGGATCCTAGTCTTACTAGGATTCCATATTTGACTTGGTCAATTATGGTTTCTCAAACCAAATCAAATCAAAATTAATTCAACCCAATTAAGTTATGTCTTAATCTAATTAAAAATTTAATTAAATTAGATTTAATTTTAATTTAATTTTTTAATTAAATTAAAAAATTGGGTTGATCCGAGTCCTAGTTGAACTAGGACTAGTTTTTCCTTGCACTTGGCTTATCCAGTAAGCCAATTGGACTTAATCCAATCAAGCCCAAACTAAATCTCATTAAATCATATTTAATTATACTTAATCTTAGCCCTTTGACTTAATCAAATTAAGTTAATTAGCAATCAAATTACTAATTGATCCTCCTGCAACATTTGCACTAGGTTAAACATCAATCGTATTGATCGTTTAACCTTAGAATGATTCTCAATCATTGATCAACCATTTGATTGGATCATGAACTCTAATGTATGTGATCCCATAGGTTTGAATCTAAGCCAATACTATAGGACTAAATTTTTGTACCAATCGAAGTAACCATCAAGCAATGGTATCCGACGGTCGGATAGGTCGAATATGTAGAACAACATCCTTAGACCCTATGTGGATATAGTTTTTATATAATTCATCCCCTTGATCAAAATGCATGAAGGATACCTCAGAGTTAAACTATCAACTCTGATCAGACTGCTCACATTATATTTTAAAATACTAATGTATCTCTTGGATTATCCTGGCCAAGATTTTGCTTTATTGAAAATAATAACACATTCTTCTCCAACTCTTGGAGTGGTCAATTCCATCTTGATCACATACTGACTTCGTAAGTACTTGACTGTGCCCATAAGCCTTCTATTATTGAATTAAAAATTTAGTTAGTCCGATATCAAAGCATAGTAAGTTGCTTGAAAGCCACTAAGGTGGTCTCAGGTCTAAGAGATATTTATGAAAGAAAAATTCTGATTTCCCAGGTCAGGTTCATTCAGATTTAATTGGATCAAGAGAGATATTTCAAAAATTTCTCTTATGAATCTAGATCAGATCTGAGATATTTTAGATTTAATTTTATTGATCTAATAAATAAAAATAAAAATAAATTAAATCTAATTTAATTTATACCTTGATGTTGGGTAATCAGATTACCCTTTCATGATCCTACTGTTTGCCTAAGGTTCTGGATCTAGCAATGCAAGCACCTGGCCTCTACCGATATCCACTCAGATTAGATCTGAAGATCTTCTCCTTCTTTATCACCTCTCCAAATATCAGATCTAAATCTGATTTGGAGGATCTTTAAAACTCCTTTCGAAGATCTGCAGTCGTCTCTGCAGCAATACTGCCTTCTTCCTTTCTTATCACCTTTCTCTTGCCTAGATAGCACCAAATTGGAGCCCAAATCTCCTTGGACATGGAGAGGAGAGAGAGGAACAAAAGATGGCATGGAGGAGGGAGAGGGCCAGCCTTGGGGCATGGGCTAAGGGAGAACTCTTTTAAAATTAGGCACAGACATGGTTTATATAGACCCGACTACGCCATGCAGTGCCACATCATCCCGGCCAATCATGTTGCTTCATGCAATCAAATCTAAATCTGATTAGTGGGATGACATCACCTGATCCAATCAGATGAGTGCTCCCTCAATTCATCCTTAGATGGTGCCTAAGACTGATCAAAGTCTATTCCTAGGTGCCACCTAAGTAGAATCCAAGAAGCAACCTAGAGTCCCATCTGTATGGGATCCAGACATCCCTATCCATGGGTGCATGCCTCCCTAGGCGTGCACCCCCTCCTTTCTAATTTCTAGCAAGGGGACAAGCCCCTATCTGCTCTCCTATAGGTGCATGACACATGAGCAGATGTCTGAGTGTCAAAGGTCAACGTTTTACCAAAGTCAAAAGACAAGAATTAGCAGGTGATGGAAAATGGCAGGTGTTGTCTCAAATTTATCTCATAAATTAAGACAACCCTTTTCTGACCTAGACAAGCTTCAGTCAGACCATGTAAAGGTACTTGAGTGAGCACAAATACATTTGGCTTAGTTGAGACAACTTTTAATGATAGTAGAAGGAGAACGTTAGGCTCAATTGTGTGCTAGCATGATTTCCTTGAACCTAATTGAATCTTATTCAAATCAATTGAACTGGATTCATCCAATTGATGATATCCAGATCTAAACCCTTGTTTGTATAACCTAGTTAGATTTAGTTTTGTATAGTAATGGGATATGTCACGATCTCTATCATTGACATCATTAAAACTCCTTTCGATGGATCAGAATTCTTCTGATTCAGACAACTAGAATGATTGATCATCTAAATCTTTCTAATTGCTCCTAAAATCCACCAGTGACACCTAGCAATATATGGTGGCAATCCATCAAAAATGAAAATAAACCTCTTGGTGTAGCTACCTGTGCAATTAAGTTCTTCTATCTTGAGCTTCGATCAAATTAAGGTTAAGGTGAACTCGTCAAACCCTAATTTCTATCATATGATTTAACAATTTGATTCGAGTCCGATGTGAAAACCTTAATAGAAACTCTTTCTATTATTTCACTCTACCATGGCCATGGGCTTATGGACTTGATTCTCATGATCCTCATAGGGCTGCTCCTCATCCATTGAGGTAGATAGATTCCATCTTAGTGCAATCCAATTCCTACAATGAACATGCTACAGCCAGTATACACCTCAGGGTTCCAAATGGTTAGGAGATTGAGTCATGGTGTAGTCAAACTATAACACCCTCAAGGTGAACTATCGATGCACCTCAGATCAAAGAACCAGACACACCACTGTAGCTTTGAGTCAGTCATCGATGAGAAGATAGACTTCCTTATAACTGCTTGAGGTGGTCATGCTCAGTGCCCTCATTCTCTAACGAGTATCTGTACTCTCGCTTTGGTGTTTCTACACTATAGACTCAAGACTCATCTACTATAAAAAAGTTATTGTATACCAACTTTCTGGATCAATCACCATCCTCATGATGATCCTACGATCGGAAGCATTTTATGAGTTAATAATGAAAATTCATGTCTTAAATTTTCAACTCTTGAAAATATGAATTATCATTACCATTAACTCAAGGGATGTATCACAGACACTAAATACATATTTGTAATAAAAAATAATCCATTTTATTATTTATAATCAAAATTATAATTTTGCTCCTAAAAGTGTATTATAAGTGTCAGCCAATTCTGACTTCTAGGGCACACATATCTAACAAACTCTCACTTGACCTAAAGCTAATTGGCTACAAATCTAAGTCACATCTTCTCAAGGTGGGCTTCAATCTTCTGCTGACCCAACGGCTTTGTAAGTGGGTCCACCGCATTATTTATGAAGTCGACTCTCTTGATCTCGATGTAATCCTTCTCGAGGTAATCATGGATAAGGTGTTATCGCCGCTCGATGTACTTAGATTTCTAGTGAGACCTCGACTCCTTAGCCAAAGCTATGGTGCTATTGTTGTCATAGTATAGATGAATGGTATCTGATGGCATCACTCCAATTTCTATGGTAAACTTCTTATACCAGAATGCCTCCTTCACAGCTTCTGACGTAGCGATGTATTCTGCTTCCATGATGGAATCTGCTATCATAGTTTGCTTGGAACTCTTCTAACTGATAGCACCACCATTACACACAAATAAACTTCCAGATGTTGACTTTCGATCATCTACATCGGACATAAAATTCAAGTCTGTATATCTCTAGACTTAGAGTTTTTCATAACCAAAGACCAACAACATATCCTTAGTTCTTCTTAAGTACTTAAGGATACATTTCACAGAAGTTCAGTGTTCTTCATCTAAATTCGATTTATATCTGCTCTTGATACTCACAGCATGGGCTATATCAGGTCGTGTACATAACATGACATACAAGAGGCTCCCTATTACTGAAGCATAAGGGATCTTGCTCATTCATTCTATTTCCTCAGGTGTGCTAGGGCACATCTTCTTGAAAAGATGAATAGCATGTCTGAAGGGTACTAATCCCCTCTTAAAGTTTTTCATGCTAAACCTCTTTAGCACTTCCTCTATGTACATCTTTTGTGAAAGTCCTAGCATCCTGTTCGGTCTATCTCTATAGACCTTAATTCCTAGAATAACGGATGCTTCACCTAGGTCTTTCATGGAGAATTCTTTGGATAACCATATTTTAACTATGGTCAACATGAAAATATCATTTCCAATAAGGAGGATATCATCCACATACAATACGAGGAAGACAACAACGCTCCCACTTACTTTTTGAAGACACATGGCTCCTCCACATTTTTGATGAAACTAAATAATTTGATCACATCATTAAAATGAGTGTTCCAGCTTCGAGATGCTTGCTTAAGTCCATATATGGACCTTTGTAACTTGCATACCTTATGATCAGCATCACTGGATGTGAAACCTGGCGGCTATTCCATATAGATATCTTCCTCAAGATATCCATTTAAGAATGCCATTTTTACG
This sequence comes from Cocos nucifera, assembly GCA_006176705.1. Lineage (NCBI taxonomy): Eukaryota > Viridiplantae > Streptophyta > Magnoliopsida > Arecales > Arecaceae > Cocos > Cocos nucifera. Next base: position 121,396 of record QRFJ01000721.1, on the reverse strand, counting down.
TCCATTTGCCATATTTCATAATTGAAATAGGCTACAACAGCAAGCAATGTACGGATGAATTTTAGCATAGCTACTAGCGAAAAGGTATCCTGATAGTCAATGCCTTCACGCTGACTATAACCTTTCACCACTAATCTAGCTTTGAATGTCTCCATATTTCCATCAGCACCAATCTTTCTCTTATAGATCTATTTACATCCAATAGGTACTATACCTTCTGGTGGATCTACCAAGGTCCAGACTTGGTTTGAGTGCATCAAGTCAATTTTTGACTTCATTGCCTCTAGCCATTTTTTGGAGTCGATATCCGATATCACCTCATTATAGATTTTGGGATCATCACCATGAACCCCATTACCTATGAGGAACATTTTCTCTACTTCCTCTGAAATAGTACCTAAATACCTCTTAGGAGGATGGAAAATTCTTTCCGATCTATGAGGTGGAGGAGATAGTGATTGTATTGGCTCAACCTAATTTGGTTCTATTTGGTCCTTAGCTCGTTGTTCTTGTGAGACTTTCTTATCAAGCTTGATCTACTTTCTAATGTCGCTATCTTGAATAAATTATTTTTCAAGAAAGATGGCATGTCGACTCACAATCATATTGTGATCTTCTAAAATGTAGAAATAATATCCTAATGACTCTTTAGGATATCCTATAAATCAAGCTCTAAAGGATCTGAAGTCTAACTTGTCCGCTTGTTGTCTTTTGACATGAGCTGGACAATCCCAAATTCTAAAATGACTCAAACTTGGTTTCTTACCATGTCATATCTCATACGGTATGGTAGGAATGATTTTAGAAGGAATCCTATTCAGTAAATATATTACAATTAACAAAGAGTGTCCCCAAAGATAATCAGGGAGGTCTGTGAAGCTCATCATGGATCGAACCATATCTAATAGGGTCCGATTCCTCCATTTTAAAATCCCGTTGAGTTGAGGTGTTCCAAGTGAAGTCCATTTAGAGACTATGCTATTCTTCTTGAGATAGTCCAAAAATTTTCGACTAAGGTATTGACCTCCTCGATCTGATCGAAGAACCTTAATAGGTTTTTCAATTTATTTTTCTACTTCATGTTTGAATTCTTTGAACTTTTTGAAAGCTTCAAACTTGTGTCTCATAAGATACACATATCCATACCTAGATAGATCATCCATAAAGGTGATGAAGTAGACAAAATTGCCTCTAGTCGGCACATCAAATGGGCCGCACACATCAGTATATACTAGGGCAAGAAGATCCGTGGCCCTTTCCCCATGTCCTACAAAAGGGAGTTTAGTCATTTTGTCATGAAGACAAGATTCATAAATTGGATATGACTCGAAAGTCAATGGACTCAATAGCCTATTTTCTCCAATTTGTTAACCCTATCTTCTGCTATATGACCTAGTCTTAGGTGCCATAGATACCTATCATTTGGACTATCCCTAAGTTATTTCATGGCAATCATATTTTGCTCGATATTAAAAATAGATACATCAATATGTAACTGATAAAGATCGTTAATAAGAAAACCACTTGCAATTTTATTTCTTTCATAAAGAATGTTATAATGATCCTTAAGAAAATTAATTACATAGCCTTCTAGTGCTAGGCATGAAACAAAAATTAAATTTCTGCTTGCCACGGACACATAATAACAATCTTTTAATACTAAGCCTACACTAGATGGTAGTCGAAGAGGGTATGTTTCCATGGCTATAGTAGCATCTCTTGCTTCATTTTCGACATGTAGGATTATCTCACCATCCCTCAGCCTTCTTTTATCCTCAAGACCCTGCATGGAAGTGCACAAATGAGCACTAGAACCAGAGTCAAGCATCCAACTAGATGTAGAAGAAATCATAAGGTTAGACTCAATAACGAGCATACCTCTAGAAGGACCTACCTCCTTCTTATTCTTCAGGGTGGCTAGGTAGGTAGGGTAGTTTTGCTTCCAATGGCCGTCAGTGTTGCAATGAAAATATTTTTCTTTGTCAGTGGCCTTCTTCTTCAGCTCTACCTTTTTCTTCTTTCCTCCTTCCATCTTTTGCTTTTTCATAGACTTCTTCTTCTTTCCCAAAAGACTTTCTCTTAGAAGAAGTTAGTTTCATAGCAAGCACTAAGCCTTTAGAACCTTTCATGGAAAGCTCAGTAGTAACGAGCATATTTATATGTTCGGCCAAGAAATTTTGAAGTTTATGCATATGGTAGTGAAGGGAAATCCTAATTTCCCGGACCAGATTCATTCAAATCTGATCAGATCGAGAGATATATTTCAAAATTTTTTCTCTCGATATCAATCAAATCTAGGATATTTCAGATCTAATTTTATTATTTTAATAATAGAAATAAAATAAAGATAAATTAAATCAAATTTAATTTACCTGATTTGGGTAATCCTATTACCCTGTTGATGATCCTATTTGCAGCGGAAGGTTCTGGATCTAGCCACGCAAGCGCCTGGCCTCTACCGGTACCACTCAAGCTGGATCTAGAGATCCTCTTCTTCTCTATCACACCTCCAAAAATCAGATCTAGATCTGATCTGGAGGATCTTCAAAACTCCTTTTGAAGATCTGCAGTCGTCCTTTGCAGTAGTGCAGCCTTCTTGCTTTTGATCGCCTTTCTTTGATCTGGATCGCACCAACTAAGATCCAAAACTCCTTTTGGACGTGGAGAGCAAGGGGAGAAGATGGTTTAGCATGGAGGAAGAGGGGAGAGGGAGCCTTGGGGTGTGGGGAACTTTGATCTCAATTCAATTACTTGTGTTTGAGTTGGGCACAGGGTCTTATTTATAGACTGACTGTGATCCAGCTTCTCTTATTCCCAACCAATCACAACCCTTTGTGAAATTAGATCTAAATCTGATTGGTGGGAATAGAGTCCCCTGGATTCCTACTTAGAGGGTGCTTAAGACCAGTCAAAGTTGGTTTTAGGGAGAACTCTAATTGGAATCCAAAAGAGAGGTGGAGTCCTTGTCCAACAAGGACTCCAAGACTCCTCCAAACTTGGGCTCACGCCACCCTTGGCGTGCGCCTTCCTCCTTGCTAGGTTCTGGCAGGGGGACAGGCCCCACCAGCTCTCCAATAGGTGCATGACATGTGGTCAAAAGTCAAAGGGTCAATGGTCAACGTTTGACCAGTCAAAGGTAGACTTTTGACCAAAGTCAAAGAATAAGAAATGGCAGGTGACCAAAAATGGCAGGTAATATCTTACAAATAAGACAACCTTTTCTGACTTGGACAATCTCCAGTCAGACCATATGAAGGCCTCTGATTGAGCACAAACTCCTTTGGCTCAGACAGACAACTTATTTATGATAGCAAAAGAAGAACGTTAGGTTCAATCGAGTGCTAGCACGATTTCCTTGAACCTAATTGAATCTCATTCAGATCAATTGAACTAGATCAGTTCAATTGATGATCACCAGATTCAAACCCTTGTTTGTGTGACCCAGTTAGGTTCAGTTCTATATGGTAATGGATATGTCATGATCTCTATCATTGACATCATCGAAACTCCTTTCGATGGATCAGAACTCTTCTGATTCGAACAGCTAGAATGATCGATCATCTAAATCATTCTAATTGCTCCCAAAATCCACCAGTGACACCTAGCAGTATATGGTGGCAACCCATCAGAGCTGAATGTGAACCTCTTGGTGCAGCTACCTATGTGATTCAGTCCTTTTATCTTGAGCCCCGATCAGATTAGGGTTAAGGTAAACTCGTCAAACCCTAGTCTCTGTCATATGATGTAATCATTCGATTCAAGTCCAATGTGAAAATCTAAATAGAAACTCTTTCTATTATTTCACTCTACCATGGCCATGGATTTCTGGACTTGATTCTCATGATCATCATAGGGCTGCTCCTCTACACCGAGGTAGATAGATTCCATCTTGACGTCATCCAGTTCCTACAATGAACATGTCATAGCCAACATACACCTCAGGGTTCCATATGGCTAGGAGATCGAGTAATGGTGTAGTCAAACTATAACACCCTCAAGGTGAACTGTCGATGCATCTCAGGTCAAAGAACTAGACACACTACTGCAGCATCGAGTCAGTCATCGACGAGAAGGTAGACTCCCTAATGACTACTCGAGGTGGTCACGCTCAATGCCCTCATTCTCTAATGAGTACCTGTACTCTCACTCTGGTGTCTCCACACCGTAGACTTAAGACTCATCTACTGAAGAGAAGCGATTGTACACCAACCTTTCGGATCAATCACCATCCTCGTGATGATCCTATGGTCGGAAGCAATTTATGAGTTAATAATGATTATTCATGTCTTAAATTTTCAACTCTTGAAAATATGAATTATCATTGCCATTAACTCAAAGGATATATCACAGACACTAAATACACATATGTGATAAAAAATAATCCATTTATTGCTTTTAGTCAAAATTATAATTTTGCCCCTAGAAGTGTATTACAAGTGTCAGCCAATTCTGGCTTCTAGGGCACATATATCTAACAATCTCCCACTTATCCTAAAGCCAATTGGCTACAAGTCTAAGTCCCATCTTCTCAAGGTGGGCTTCAATTTTCTGCTGGCCCAACGGCTTCGTAAGTGGGTCTGCCACATTATCTGCGGAGTTGACTCTCTTGATCTCGACATAATCCTTTTCGAGGTAATCATGGATGAGGTGATATCGCCGCTCAATATGCTTGGATTTCTGGTGAGACCTCGGCTCCTTAGCAAGGTCTATGGCGCCATTGTTGTCACAGTATAGAGGAATGGCATCTGATGGCATTACTCCAATTTCTATAGCAAACTTCTTGTACCAGAATGCTTCCTTTGCAGCCTCTGATGCAGCGATATATTCTGCTTCCATGGTGGAATTTGCTATCACCGTTTGCTTGGAACTCTTCTAGCTGATAGCTCCACCATTGCACACAAACAGACTTCCAGATGTCGACTTTCGATCATCTATATCGGACATGAAATCCGAGTCTATATATCTCTGGACTTGGAGTTCTCTGTTATCAAAGACCAGCATCATATCCTTAGTTCTTCTCAAGTACTTAAGGATACATTTCATAGAAGTCCAGTGTTCTTCACCTGGATTTGACTGATATCTGCTTGTGACACTTACAGCATGGGCTATATCAGGTCGTGTACATAGCATGGCATACATGAGGCTCCCTATTACAGAAGCATAAGGAATCTTGCTCATGCGTTCTATTTCCTCAGGTGTGCTAAGGGCACATCTTCTTGGAAAGATGAATACCATGTCTGAAGGGTATTAATCCCCTCTTAGAGTTTTTCCATACCGAACCTCTTTAGTACTTTCTCTATGTACATCTTCTGTGAAAGTCCTAGCATCCTATTTGGTCTATCCCTATAGACCTTAATTTCTAGAATAAAGGATGCTTCACCTAGGTCTTTCGTGGAGAATTCCTTGGACAACTACATCTTGACTGATGTCAACATGGGAATATCATTCCCAATAAGGAGGATGTCATCCACATACAATACGAGGAAGACAACAGTGCTCCCACTGACCCTTTTGAAAACACACGGTTCCTCTTCATTTTTGATGAAACCAAACATTTTGATCACATCATTGAAACGAGTGTTCCAGCTCCGAGATGCTTGCTTAAGACCATATATGGATCTTTGCAGCTTGCAAACCTTGTGATCAGCATCACTGGATGTGAAATCTAGCAGCTGTTCCATATAGATATCTTTCTTAAGATATCCGTTCAAGAATGCCATTTTCACATCCATTTTCCATATTTCGTAATCAAAATAGGCCGCAACGGCAAGCAATGTGCGGATGGATTTTAGCATAGCCACTGGAAAAAAGGTATCCTGATAGTCAATGCCTTCGCATTGACTATAACCTTTTGCCACTAGTCTAGCCTTGAATGTCTCCACATTTCCATCTGCACCAATCTTTCTCTTGAAGATCCATTTACATCCCAATAGGTACTATACCTTCTGGTGGATCTACCAAGGTCCAGACTTGGTTTGAGTGCATCGAGTCAATTTCTGACTGCATTGCCTCTAGCCATTTCTTGGAGTCGATATCTGATATCGCCTCATTGTAGGTTTTGGGATCATCACCATGAGCACCATTACCTATGAGGAACATTTCCTCTACATCCTCTGAAATAATACCTAAGTATCTTTCAGGGGGAGGGAAACTCTTTCAGATCTACGAGGTGGAGGAGGTAGTGTTCTTATTGGCTCAACCTAATTTGGTTCCACTTGGTCCTTAGCTCGTTCTGCTTGTGAGACTTTCTCATCAAGCTTGATCTATTTTCCAATGTGCTATCTTGAA